>CM034152.1:738103565-738204920 GCA_019776745.2 Taxus chinensis | reverse complement strand
TGGATTCAGACGTAAGTGTAGTGCTCACTTCTACTATAAGTAAAGTAATCCCTCTCTTGTACAAGATGCAATTTTCAAACATGGACAATATATAAGAATATGAAGCCTTGTTGCTAGGGATGAAATATTCCAAAGAAATGGGAATCAAGAAGTTGCAATGCCAAGGTGATGTTGAGATTATTGTCAAACAAGTTAAAAATTTGTTTCAAGTGCAAAAAACAAGGCTTGGGCATTACAGAAATACGGTATGGGATTTCATATAAGCATTTACAATTCACAAAGTCCCACATGAACAAAATGAGAAGGCGGGATTCTTAGCTATCTCTACATCTTTACTCATCCCTTACCCATCTTTTGGGGGACAAAAATATTTGGTCAAAATGATTTTCAAACCAAATGTTCCAAATAACATTGAAAGTTGGCCAGTCTTCAATGATGAAAAGCACATTTTTTCTTTCTTGGAGTAGAAAGAAAATTTCAACAACCTCTATTATGAGGGAAGTGATGGTACACACAAGGAATCTACTCCAAGCAATAGAAAAGGTGAAATTAAAGGAGTAGGTGCATATAGTGTCATCATACTAAAATATAGAAAAATTGCTAAAGGTCTTGTATCTCTTGAATATTTTATCAACAAGTATGATAGGTTCATGAAATATAAAGATGAGAACTCTCCTCTAAGCTCCGCAGAGTATAAAAAGATCAATATTGGAACAGTGGAACAACCAAGATTGGTAAACATCGGTAATAGTTGCTCTCTAGAAAAACATGAAAGCTTTTTTCTCCTGAATAAATACTCAGATGTGCTAGTCTATTCTTATGAAGAGCTTAATTCCTTTAGGAATAAGGAAATACAACATGCCATTCCCCTCAAACACAGAGTGGAACATTTCAGAAAAAACAAAGGTAGTATAATCCCAAGATAGCTAGGATTATCAAGGAGGACATACTCAAAATGCTAAATGCTCAAATCATTTTTCGTATTTACCACTCCACTTGGGTAGAAACATTGTCCCAAGTCACAAAAAGAGTGATGAAAGAAGAATTTGTGTTAATTTCAAGAATTTGAATCAGGCTTCTCTAAAATACAACTACCCTCTATAATTCCTGGACTAAATCCTACAAGTTCTTAATAGTTTGGAAATGCTTTTCATGCTCAATTTCTTTTCTAGGTATAATGAAATTGAGATAGCACTAGAAGATCATCACAAGACTACATTTACTACTCTATAGGGAATTTTTTCATACAAGTGTATATCATTTTGCCTCATTAATGCAAGGGCTACTTTCCAAAAAACTATGAATTTTGCTTTCAAAGATCTCAAAAACAAATGCATAGTGATATACCTTGATGATATCACAGTGTATTCAAAGGAATAAGGTGACCATTTACAACAACTTGAATAGGTTCTCATTAGGTGTGGGGCACATGGTATATCCTTGAATCCCAAGAACTCAATCTTTAGAGTGATGGAAGGGAAACTCCTTGGACACATTGTGAACAAGGAACCAAGATTGATCCCGAATGAGTAACAGTAATTCAAAATATATATCTACCTACAAGCAAGCCATGAGTGCATTATTTATTTGGTAAAGTGAACTTTCTTTATCATTTCGTTCCTGACTTTGCAGAGTTGACCAAACATATCACTAATATGATGGTGCATTAAGTGAATTTTGGTTAGAACAAGGAAGGTAAGATTGCTTTTGAAAACATCAAGAAGGTTGTTTCTCATATTCCCACACTAGTATGTCCAAACATTGATAAAGACTTCATCATCTACTATTATGCATCGGAGCACACTTTGACAAATATTCTAGTTTATAAATGTGAAGGATTCGAATCTTTTATTGCCTTCAAGAGCTTCATATTGAATCATCATGATCTAAAATACTCAACCATACATAAACATGCATTTTCGATTATCAGAGCCATTAAAAATTTATGGTTTTATGTCTTGAATTCACATACAATAGTATTTTTTATTGATACTGCGATGAAGTTATTGTTTACTTGGAAAGAATTCAGATCCAAAAGAGGCAACTAAATTACCAAGGTTCGAGAGTATGATCTCGAAATCCACCCAACCAAGCTTGTAAGAGGTAAAGGATTATGGAAACTCTTTGCTGAAGACGCCATAACTTCAAGTGAAGAGGTGCAAATAGAATTATAGAATGAAAGTTTAGATGAAGAATTACCTGCAATGCTCCTGGTAAGTACCACCTCTGAATGATATGCCAACATTACTTATTTCTTGACTTATGATAACTAGCCACCCCATATGAGTGGGAAACAGTGAAGAAAACTTAGCGAAGAGCGAAGAGCAACGAGCTTTGTAGTCCGGAACCATGTACTATACATGAGAGGATTGGATGGTTATCTCTTATGGTGTGTTGATAAAGACAAATAGGAAAATTTATTCAAGGAATATCATGACCAAGCCTATGGAAGACACTTTCTGGCCTTGTTCATAGCTCATAAGGTCATTAGAGGAAGATATTATTGGCATACACTATTTTGGGATGCTACCTCTCAAGCATGTGGTTATTGAGGATCCACTCTGGTAGTGTGGTCTAGACTTCATGGGTGCACTCAATCCACATTTGAGCATAAGCCACACCTATGTGCTCACTGTTACATATTACTTCATTAAATGGGTTGAGGCTATCCTAATCAAGCACGTAAACATTAAAATGGTATGCAACTTTCTCAAAAAGACCATCATACTAAACTTTGGTGATCCATAAAATATTGTTAGAGATAATTCTAATTATTTCTCTTCCATGGAACTCATTGATTTTTTCTATGAGCATGGTATCTCCCTCTCTCATTCATCTGATTATTACCCCCAAGGATGATCAAGAAGAATCTAGTAATAAGAAAATTGTAATGATCGTCCATAAAATGGTTGTTCAAATTTAAAGGAATTGGCACATGAAACTATATTATGCATTATGGGATGACCGGATCACACCCAATAAAGCAATAGGGATGTCACCATTTTAGTTGTTATACATGATAGAAGAAAAATTTCCCATATTAGTTGAGCTACACATCTTGTAGTTGGTAAAGGCAATTGAAGATGATCAATTCCATGATTCCTGGAATAAAAGGATCTTGTACCTTGAGAATCTCAATGATGAAAGAGTCATGGTGGCCGATAGGATTAAAGAGCACCAAATGAGAGTGAAAAATATTTTTGATCATAAAACATGGGAAACCACATTTTAGATCGAAGACCTTATCCTAATCTAGAAAAAGTGAAGAGAACAAAAAGGAAACCATGGGAAGTTTGATTTTCTATGGCTAGGACCATTCAAGATCAAGCATTTTTGTGGTGATAATACATTCTACTTGTCCTACCTAGATGGCAGACCCTTGGAATTTCCCTACAGTGAGAAAAATTTGAAATTGTACAAACATTGAAAGTGGGTTGTCCCCCACCTATACCATAGGTGATTTAGGTTTATTTTTGTTGTGTGGCATGTTTTCCCTTTCTTTTTGTGTGGTGTATTTATTTCCCCATTGTGTGTGTTTTTCTCTTTTCATTCCATGTCCCTTCTCAAACTCTATTTCCCAATGCATAAGGCATTGTTCTACTAAAGGTTGTGAGATTTTGGTGTTCCTTCTCCCCTTAAGTTGGACTTTGAGAAAGGGTATGACCACATCAAATGGTTGTTCATCCTCTCCATGCTTCAAGTTCTTGGCTTTGGTGAAGTTTTTATTTGGACTATACAAACTCTCTTCTCTGATGCATCCACTTGTCTAACCATCAATGATCACAAGTCTAAAAGCTTTGGTCTATTTCCCTCTATCCAACAAGGTTGTCCTTCAACTCCTACGCTTTGTTGTAGCTGCAGAAGCTTTTGGATATTTGCTTTCCCATTGCACTCTAAAGGGATTAGCCTGAGGCATTTTTTCTCATAACACTCCACTTAAATCATCAATGATCACTTCACATATGACACTTTTCTCACTCTTGCTAAAATGAACCCTCTTTTAAAGAAACAATGCATTGTCTTGATATTTTCCACAAGTCATTTGGCTCTGATGTACAATGGACCAAACTTGTGTTACAAGAAAAACAAGTTCACCATGTTGGACTGGCTTTAAAATATCCTTGAAAGTGAATTCAACAAGGAGAATAATTCAAAAATTCTTAGATATTTTGTTTTCCTTTGAGAGCACTCCTCAGTTATGGCAATATGTTTTGGGTAGAGTTGAGAAGAAAATCACCTTTTAAGGGACTCGATGCCTCTCTATAGCTGAAAAATTCCAAGATTACAGCAAGGTTCTTGTTGACTCATGTGTATTATTCTTCTTGTTAGGCCCCTTCCAAGGCATCTTATAACACGTTGGCCAATATTTTGCAATACTTTCTTTAGACCAATGTTAAACAAACTAGGGGCTTTCGTTGAGTTACTTGGGAGGTTTGTTGCCTCCCTCGTGAAAATGGTGGTATGGGCATTGTAGATGTTTATACATAGACTTTAGCTCTTTATGCCAAATGCATAGTTAAAGCTATTTATGGGAATGAGACATGGATAATTATCTTATAGTGTTGCATTACAATAGGTGCCCCTAACAACAAAATTTGTTGGAAGAACATTGGATTTCACAATTTGCTCTTCACTTTTGTGTCAATTAAAATTGCGGGTTCTTTCATGGCCAAGAGCTTGTGGAAGGGTTTTGAAGCAGTCAAATTGTATCTATGTTGGGTCAATGACAACTTCATATCTAGGATTTCCTTCAACAGTCACAACAATAGGTGGTCGCCAATTATGACAAGAAATTGCATTCCCTTGGTGGAGACTCCTAGAATCAAGGCCCTTGCTTACTAAGGAAAGTGTTCATATGTTCATTCCATAAATTGGATTCCATGGCCATAACTTAAAATTAAATATAAATTGGCCAATTCAAACCTTCCGTAAATTCTAAAAATTCAAGAACTCCCAAATGTTATTTTGCACAAGCTCAATCTTCAGCCAACAATTGCCTAGTGCTTGTATTGGCATTGGAATGTTGACAACCCTTTTAAAAGCTATTCCCCATGTTTGTTTGATCAACTTATGAGCCCTTTCTCCCCTACCCTCTACAAGTTGAACACTCGATGGAGCTTGAATTCCTCCACTACATTCTAGCTTTCTCGCTTTCATCTTGTTTGGAATTCCCAATCAAAACCAAAGATTGTGCTTTTCGCATGGTGCTTTGGAAATCAAGGTTCGCCATTAGGAGAAAGGCTTACACATATTGGTGTCTCCATGCCCAAATGTCTTGCATGTGGCCAACCCAAGACTTTTAAACATCTTTTTGGTAATGTCCCCATGCTCAAGATGCCCAAACTTGGATCCACTCCCTTTTTCAACCTTACCACAATAAGCATTTTACTTGGAATCTAGCATTATTTGGGGACTCTTCGCATTCTCATGCTTATATTGTTTTCAATGGGAGTGTTTTATAGTTATTCTTTTTCAATTATGGAAAGATATAAATGTTATTATTTATAGTCGTGATTATATTCCGTAGCATTTTTAGACTAACAATAAGATCATTGTTGTCTCCTCGATGTGCTTACCAATATCAACACAAGCCGAGAAGGTGGCTTTGGATTTTCAGCATTTGCAGGAGCTACTTCTTCACTGGGGGAACTTCCCTTGTACACTATGAGTTGCGTTCTACCGGATTCACCACATTTGGGCTCTCCACCTCCTACGTCTACGTGGAGATAAATTCATTCGCATGGTCGGCTTTCATCCCCAGTTCATGGCTACTTCTCTACCCTACCAACTCAGTAGCAGGGTCCTTGGAGCCTACCACCACCTCGCGAGAAACATCCTACTAGCTCGTCTATCATTGCTCTATCTCGTTGGCTCTCTCCAGTGTAAGGTTGCATCATTGTTGTTGGTTCTTTGCCACTTGGTTAGGGAATTATGGCACCTTTGGCTATGTAGGACTCTTAGACATTAGTCCTAGACGTTCGATGGGTGGCTTTTTCTAGATCCTCCAACGGATGAATCGTTTGGATTAGAGGTTTTTCCTCCTCAAGACGATATGCCACCTCTGCCCAATGTTGGTGCAATTAGTTCTTGACTCCATGCTTTATGTCATTTTGTAATCCAATTTTTTTCCTTCACCCATGTGGCATTTTTGTTTGTGGCGAGCCATGTGTTTTACCATCTTAGATATCAAGTCGTGACTCTTTTTAGCTACCCTTTTTATTGAACCATCTGTATTGATTTTTTATTAATATATTGATGTGTTCTAATAAAAAAAAAAGGATAGCTTGTCTTAAATGTAGACAAAAAAAGTAGCACTATGATAGACATAACCAATTGACTATGGAAGTTGTTCTTAAGACAAGTTCCCTGTGCTTTAGAACATCCCCTTTTGTGCTTGACTCTATGGGTAGTGTACAAACAAGCATATGAAAACATTAACAATTTTTGCCAATATGTTTTATCTATGTTGTCATTGATGTCAAGCATAACATAGAAAGTACTTAGGTGTGAGAATACTTGTTGGCAAGAACAATCTCCAAAAATAGTCAATTCTGTCTATTCTAATGCTATGCTACAACTTATGCAAGATAACACAATTCAACAATGTATCAACAGTAAGAAAATAACCTAAATGTGGAGGGCACCAGGATATACAACACCTTTCATTTATTGCTGAAAAAGATACAGTTGCCTGAAGATTTACTTGAATACTTGGCATAAATTTGCACTACAGAAAGAAAACAAGAATTCAGGCTCGTCCTAGTGCATCACCGCAGTTTTAACTTCTTTTCCTTATTGCAAGTTTTAGAGTAGCATTAGAATGGACAGATCCAATTGTCTCTAAAGATCATGCATAGATCAATCATCAGACATATCAAAGCATTAACATTAATCTTGGACGAATATACATGATGTTGAGTTTTCCCTCTTGAACACTAAAATGATCGGGAAGACGTCTATTCCGAGCTTGCTTAAACTGAACGCATCATTCATATACTTTGTTACAGCCAGGATTCATGTCCAACGGATAAAAGGCACATGTAATGACATTTTACATGAGTTTAAAAAGTGTAACATGAAATGACATTTTAAATGAGTTTAAAAAGTGTAACATGAAATGACCCTTAAAGAGAGAAATTTTAGGACCAGTAGGATTAAGGAAGACATGTTCCAACCCTTCACCAAAGACATTTTTAGAATGTAAACAAAATGTTACATGACATGCTTTCAACCGCCAATGAGGTTGACATTGATATGGATATGATGTTAGCGTGCAACCCATATAGACTGGCATGGAACACAGTATCAAGTATTCAAGCGATTGTAAATTTTGTTGCTAGGAAGGATGAATTTTCACTGTTAAAAGGCTGAAACAAAGTATTGAGGCCAATGCCAAGTCTTTTTGAAGAGGTGAAATCTCGGATGAACAGGATGCTGGTTGAATGTGGGTCTGATATTTTTCGTTTTTAGAGAGGCTGAAACAAAGTTTCGTGGGAAATGCCAACTGCTTTAGAAGAGGTGAAACTTCAGTCGAACAGGGTGCTGGTCGAATGTGGGTCTGACATTTTTCGTGTTTAGTGAGGCTGAAACAAAGTTTCAGGGGAAATGCCAACTCCCTTAGAAGAGGTGAAACTTTGGTCGAACAGGGTGCTGGTTGAATGTGGGTCTGATCTTTTTCGTTTTTAGAGGCTGAGACAAGGTTTCATGGAAAATGCCAACTCCATTTAAAGAGAGGCAACTTCGGTTGAATAGGGTGCTGGTTTAATGTGGGTCTGATCTTTAGGCATCGCAGGGGCATGCCTGCTAAATCATGTTTTTCTTTGTATGTTTCAAAAACAGAAATTAGAGCTTGGTATAAAATCTGAGTTTCATTTGCAGCGGTATTTCATGAGAAGAGCAGAAAACCATGCTCTGAGTATTACTGAGCTTAGGAATAATTTTGGAAGAGAAGCTAAACCTAGTCTCTGTCAAACTGTATGTTTTCTTCTGTAACCATCAGTAACTTACTAAAAACATTCATTTATACGCCAACATTTGTATTTTTGGTCAAAGTGCATTTCAGAAAATCTGAAATGTTTCCCAGATATTTAATTACGCCACATTTTAGTATTTAAATTATAGATTTACCACAGAATCCCACACACCAGATTCCAGTGTTTTGGTGCAACATGCCCTAAAAGAATGTTATAACTCTGATCAACTCTACACAATCTTGAGAATAGGCTTCTTCATTGTTTAATAATGCCTCTATACTTGCCTCCAGATGCTAAGCTTAAATTATTTGCAGATCAATTTGTGCCTTATATATATGTTTGAGAAAAAATTCTGCAACATAGTAGAGGAATGTAACTTGAACAAACATCTTAATGGGGCTCTTCCATACACGGCAAAACATACCAACATACCAAATACCACACAATCTGTAAGCTGAAAAATCCTGGAAGGCGCTATATGCTAAGAAACTCACTTGGTCTGGCTCACTGTACCAAATTTAAATGAAATGATCACTTTACATATCTACATGATGTATGTTTGAAAAAGAAATATAAATCGGGTTTTTGCTTTAAGCAAAAACATGCGTCAACATACACGAAAACCTTTTGAAAGCCTCGTTTGTTGTTGTACACTCAGGAATTATATTACAACCTTGATTATAGTGCTAGGATTAGATTGCCTGATCCAGTTTCCCTGTTCTTAACATTCTGCCAGAAATATTACCAATAATTTTACAGAACAATCTCAATTTTATGAACAGCTTAGCCCAGGCCAGTCAACATCGGAATCTGTAAGTTAATGCCAGTTGCAATGAGTAGGGCAATGTGAAGTGGTCCCTGATCTGCTCAAGAGAACTTAGATGTTTTACACAATTAGCATTAAAGAGCGAAAGAGTGATCTCCTCAAGCTGAATATCAGATCTGAATGTACTTTTGACATATGCAGCTCTAAAAGACACTATAAGACAAACCAATATCAGGGATGGTTTAGTTACTGTCCTGAACAAATTCTTTTTTCTTCTCTTAGAACATCTTCAGGGTTGTCCACAGATCGGGAATGTAGCCTAGTTTTGTTTGCTTGTACTGAACACCGTTTGTATGGGACAAAACCCACACCAGATTTTGACTTTCCAATGCTTGAAGCAATGAATTTGTCTGCTCCGCACGACTTTGCAACTGATTCTTCCATAAACTGATGGCTCGTAGTAGCTTCAGAATCTTCATGTCCCTCCTCCCTAGAAGCAAAAGGGGATTTGTGTCTCTGTATATTTTCTTTGGAGGAGCCACCTCCAACACTGCATGGCCCAGAAAAAGTCTGAGGCAAAACCTCTTGGGAAAACAAAGCATCAAATGTGGTTTGACCCTGCAAAACAGAAGGAAACAGAAAATTTATCTTTTGGATGAAGTATAAGGCTATAAGAAAAATATAATCGAAGTATAGCATTAAGCTTCCTCTATAAGAGGTTCCAGTTAAAGATAGGAATATGCAGAAAGATGGTACTCATCTCATTACAAACCTCTCTATGTTTTTCAATGCAATGGTCACCACCTTTACAATGACTCTTACATAAGTCAGCAAGAAAATGTTTTTCAGCTTTGTCCCATCGACCATCGTTGCTAGCATGTGTGTCTTCCTCCTCTTTGGAAGAATCTTCTTCAGAAAGCACATCTTCCTCCATTAGAATGGAAGCCTCGTACACAAACTTGTCTATTCTCCCCAGTGCTAGTCCCCAAGTAAGAATCACATTCTGGATCATTGCTTGAAGGGGTGCTTGAACTACTCGACGACCTTTCATTTGCTAACTCTTTGTCTTTTATTACATGGCCCTGTTCTTCAGTCTGACAGCTTAAATTTTCTCCATGGTCGTGAGCATCATCAAATTCTTTCATTAGATTGCATGCAGCTCCTTTAACCATATTTGCCCCTTCTTTTTCTGTATCTCCCATCGTAGACTCAGCTTTGCATTCGGACAAAGGGTTCGTTGCACCCGTTGCTGTCCCAAAAGTACTTGGGTGGAGAAAAGTAGGCAGAGCACCACACAAAGACAACCAGGCTGAGGCTGCAGCAACTGTCGCTGCTGCAACCACTTCTGCAACAGATGTGTCTCCTTGTTGCATCTGAATCCAAGGAAACATGGGATGCAACTGAGACAACGAGTCATTGCCATATGGGATTCCCTTTGCTAAACTTGAATGGAGCAAAGGGATCATGCTTAGCCGGCTTTTAATATCCTCATGCCCATTTTCTGAAACCATTCCATCAACCACAGACTGTATTGGTATATGTCTTGGGCATTCTGGCACAGTGCCAGGAAGGTTTTGATTTCTTGAAAAACTACTTGAATTGGCCTCCTGTCCACTGGACAGATGTACGTCTAAGAACTGTTTTTCTCTGGAATCTTTGGCTGCACTTGACACAGTATCACTCATAAGCATAATGGCCTTTCTTTCAAAATTTGTAACTGAATTGGATGGAGATAGAGATTGCACTGCAGAATCAGTCACTTGTTTTGTGAGACGATCTAGTCCGAGCGTGAATAGCATTTCACTTTGATTCTCCAACATTTGATCCTCAGTTTCAATCTTCCCAGGAATAGTTTCCTGTTTCACGGAGACAAATTTTTGGAAAGCTCCTTGAGAATTGTATCTTTCAGCTGATTTGGAAGAGGAAACTGTCGATCTCTCAGTAGCTGCAACTAACATTGTCTGGCCAAAAAGCTTGAGGCTTAATGGAGAGTCATTCACTTGGGAGGAATCCAATTTGTTTTCAAGTCCACTAAGTTGTGCTTTTGCATCGCAAGGAGAAAATCCAGCATTCTGTTCCAGTAGCAAAGTTGATGTGAGATTTAAAGCAATTTGAATAGCTTTACCAGAGGTTATCCATGAGCAAAATAGACAAATAGATAAATCTGAAGTTCAATTGTTACACGATCTACTGAGCTTGCCTCATAAGCAGTTAGGTAGTTACATCGAGGACATTCAAGAACTTAAAAATATGGTTTTACATAACTCTAATGTTGAAAGTAGTTATATTCTACAGACATTATGGCTCAAAATATATGTAGTTTAGTGGTCGCATAGATCCTACAGGGTCTCCAATGGAGGTTAATTATGTTTTCAATGGCCAAATTTGATTCATATCACAGAGTAGTGAAGAGTCAAATGACTATGCAGGTACCAAACACTAAATTTCTCATAATTAACATACATAAGCCCGTATATAAGTATGAAATCATAGTATTTTTACACCAGGAAGAGAAAAAATGAAAAATTGAATTTAAAGTGGTAATGAAAAATACCTTGGAAGGTTTATCTTCGAGGTTGAGTAAATTTGCAGATGAAACAGCAGAAGGGGATGTGCTCTCATCTTTAGCAGTCAGTTGGATAGCACCTGCCTTACGAGGATAAGGATGCCTGGGCTTCCTTTTAGGCCGAGGTGGAGGAATTTCTATATTTTGTGCTCTCTCTGTGGAAGAAGACACACCTCTACCCGAAGATCCCCTTACCAACTGCAAACAATGGCATGAAAACAAGCTTAGTAACAGACTCCTATTTCCACAAGAACCAAACAAATATTCATAGCAAACTTCTTTGACAGTCCATTAAATCGACAAGTGGGTTTCTGTTGTTTTAGCTGCATAAAACAGTTGAATTTAATGAATGCTATAATAATTAATTTATTGTTGATAACTTTTGTGGTTGCACTCACCATCAGGGCAATCCAAATTGCTTTGATGATAGGTTTAGAGTGCAACATGAAACGATAGTCAGAACAAATTAATTGATTCAACAAAAATCAAATATAACTGTTCTGCGCAGAAACACTCCAGAAACAGACTTGCAGATAAATCAAATATAGTACTTAACTGAATTTCATTAACAAGGGCTCAGTTCAGAAACAGTCCGCCAATTCTCAAATTTAACTCAACATAAAATTTGGGTAAAGTAAGCCTGGGGGTTTCTGAGCTCACAATTTCTTCATGATGAGTTGTGTCATTTTGGAATCGAAAATCCCATTCATTAAAATAGAGAAAAACAATTCATAAATTCATTTATGACAGGTATATACATTTGGTTTTCAAACAGATTGTTAAAGTCTTCTGGATGTCGACTGATGATAAATCACTTAAAGAACTCAATACATCATTTCTCAAATTTAACTCTACATAACATTTAGGGATAAGAAATTCTAGAGCCATCCATGTCCTATTTTTTCACCCAAGGAATTCATTTATTTTGGAAGATATAATGAATAAGGTCTTCAAGCTGCTTGCTACAAGCCTCCAAGTTTTGATAGAAATTTCAGAAACAATAAATCAAAAATTCCCACCACAGAATTTCTCAAATTTAATTGAACATAATGTTTGGGGGAAAGTAAGCCTAGGAGTTTCTTTGTCCGAATTTTCTACACAATCAATTCACTTATTTTGGAAACAAAAAAGATCATTTTAATTTGATGTAGACAGTAGGACACGTAAAGTGTGACATAGACTTACTTTTCTGAAATCTTGTTCCTTTTGGGCTTAATCATTGTTCAACTTCATTTGATTAAAAAATTGACTTCATTAGAGAAAAACAAGTGAATGAACTGGGTCTTCAAGTTCAAACCTTCAGATGTGGAAATATATTTCAGTAATCATGAATCAATTACAAAAATATCAACACACAATTTCTAAATTTTAACAAAAGATAACAGTTGGAGGAAAGTAAGGCAAGAATTTTCCACATTCATAATTTCTGCACAGCTATACCATTTATTTTGGAAGAAAATATAAATCCAATCATTGACTACTATATATATATATATATATAGGAAATTGACAACTGTAGTTAGATTGTATAAGTATATCTGGTAAGGATGATGCTATGAAATAGTAGGGACCTTGGAGAAGAATTTTTGAGCATGGCTTCTAATCTGGACAGCAGTCTTGGTGCCAATATGCTCTGCAAACACCAACCAAAAACTTAAAATGGATCCAGATCCAACCATCTTTAAGCAAACTAGGCCTTCTCCAGTTCAAACAGTAAATCTCAATTTTTATGAGCTTGAAAATTCAGGGTACGCAAAATGAATAATCCAAAATATTTAAGGATTACAGAGGGAAAAAAAATACCTTCAATTCGACGCCAGGCTCGGCCATAAAGTTTAAGGGCCTCCAGAAACTTGAGATGCTCTTCTTCTGTCCACCTCTCCCTCTGCTTCGTTATTGTATAGGGCTTCCTCACCTATAAAAATACACAACGTATTATTTTTTATAAAGCCCCAAAATTACAGATCAACATTTTTAAAATTGCACACTACTTAAAGTTTCTAAGACCTCAAAAACAATAGAACAAGAAAAATAACATTTTTAAAATTTGGAAGAGGAAGTTTTATCCCCTGGCCTTATCATATTTTCGTAACTACTGAACATATTTTCATTAGCTTGGCAACTATAGAACAATATTAGGCAAAATAACACACAATCGCTTGCATTTATAACCTGCTGCAGGGGCATATTGACTAGGAAATCCTAAAGAAGACAATCAAACCAAGGCTAATAGACCTAGCGAAGACAACCAAACATAGCTTAGAAAATTCATTTTAGTGTAAACCCATATAAATAATCCTCTACAGAAATCCTACAAGTGGACCTACTATAACAAATTGGCCACAGCACCCTATAATTTGGCAAAAATAGATACCCTTTTAAGTTTTCTTAGAAACCCCAAAATTTCAAAAATGCAGAAGATAAAGTAAGAGGATGGAACAGTTTTCCTTCAAAAGTCATAAAGTGCCTTGTATCCAGCAACAATTCGGCCAAAATACACACCATTTAAGTTTTCTTCAAAGCCCAAAACTACACAACAAAAACAATGAGAATGGAATACCTTGCCTTCAAAAGTCTTGAAGTAACTCTTATTCCCCCTCACAAAACAATTTGGCCAAAACACACACCATTTAAGTTATTTTCAAAACCCCAATAGTACAAATTACAGAAGAAAAATAGAAGAGGATGGAAAACTTTGCGTTCAAAAACCTTAAAGTACCTCAAATCGGGTCTACAGAAAAATTTGGCCGTAATAATCACTATTTAAGTTATCTTCAAAACCGCAAAACTTACATAATTACAGAAGAAAACAGAAGAGGATGGAACACTTTGCCTTCAAAAGTCTTACAGTATCCCTTATCCGGCGTACGGAGCAAAATACACAAAGTCCAACAATTCAGCCCAAATACACACCATTTAAAAATATTCTCAGAAACCCAAAATAATAAAAAAGAAGAGGAAGGACATCTCTGAAACCGTGCAGAGAATGAAGCTTGTTCTATTTTTTTCATGTATCCACATATTTCCAGTCATAACCTGGTTCTTGAAATCTTAGATCAAAAGCCAACAAACAAGCCTCCCTAATTTTGCACTAGAACAGCCACACAAGCAATCTTCTACAAGTACAGAGGATTAAATCAAGACAATAGGGGGAAAATAACCGCCGTTTTTCAGTCCATAAATTTCCTTAAAGAGCTCTACTTTATAATCCGGTTCATAATTTATGGGCTACCAAGAAACAGGTCTTTATCCGTAAAGGCAAAAACCCTCTTGCAACAAGCAGATTTGTATTTATTTTTCTTTAATGGACACCCAAACAAACAATTTCACAGAGTTTTGTATATTTTCCAGATCAATTAGGCCTCTGAAAAACATTAAATTACAGTACCAGACCTTTGCAGTGAGTTCGTCTCCAGAAGAGGAAATTTCTCCGACAACTGACGGAAAATTCATCATTGCCATCAGCCACAAACTACACAGCAGAAACAGAAAATACTACTCCCGAAAATTGTTATTTGAGCTCCTTCCTTAACATGGAATTTTTTTATTTTTTTTCCGTTGTGGACCAGTTTTTTTTCTGTGCCCTCTATAGGAGAAAAATATATAATATAAAGCCAAAGAATTTCAACCAAGACATTTTTCCATTTACGAAAAAAATCATAAAAAGTCCGCTAATTTAGCTTGTGGCTATAATGACCGGGCCGCTTTTTGACGTGTCATGCTGCGATTGCGAGGGCGAGTAAAGCCAAAAACACTTTATTATTTTAGTAGTGAATTTGGATACGGTAACGATTTAGGTCATAATTTATAGAGGTGGGGAAGATTTTTTGTGGGCGAGGAAAAATATTTAGATTTTTCGTGGGCGAGGAAACAACAAAATATTTAGTGGGAAAATATCTAGATAGGTACGTGAAAAACTAGGGCCACGGGGTGTGGATGGAAAGTGCCTGGCGCTCTGCTCTTTCTAATCCATTCGTGCCACGTCACCTTTCGCTTTTGCACTTTCTCAAATGCCAGATGGATTCCGACACAGGGGCCCGCCACGTCATTGTAACAATAATAATGGTGTTTTTTTTCCCTGGCTGTGGCTTGTTATTTGGTGACACCTGGGATGGCTGACAGGCTTGTGTGTGGGTTGGGTTTTTTTTATTTTTTTATTTATTTAGGGGGTTGGGAGGAGAGGATAGGAACCCGGGGGTTTATTTGAGGGGGGTCGGGTTTAGCACCGTCCCATGTGTGATGGGTTTGTTTTACTCATTTAATAAGAGGGTTTGGTTCATAATTTAAAGAATACTTAGGTGGGGGCAATGGTCAATGTTGTTTTTACAACTACGTAAGGAGAGAAAACGAAAGGCAACACCTTTTTGTGGTCCATCATAGTTTTTGTTGTTGATAGATAATGGATGACAAGGTGTTATTTGAAATATCGATCCAAAATTTTATTCTAGAGTTTGTTGTAAATATTTGTTTTGGCGGTTTTCTCCTTGAAGCATCTTACGCTTTATGGATTTAAACTTTGGTTGTTGACCTATATGAGTGTAGGTCGTAGAGTGGAATGTTTCAGATTCTGATTGGATCCACGTTGCCTAGGGTGGCTTTCGCTTTTGAATCTGTGTGGTAATTTATAGTACATGAGATTACCTCGTATTTTGTGTCTGTAAGAGACGCTTAGTTGTATTTCAAATATAAGAAGTACGTACTTTAGTTCGCATGGCATTTCAACTTGTGACCTCTAGTATTTCAACTCGGAAGCCTCCAGTTTAAGAGTACAAGTTCTTCACCATTATGCTAACTCAATTATAAAAGAAGATTTTATCGAGGGTTTAAGGATCTTTATAATGAATGGATGTAAGTTTTTAATAAAGTCTATGAGACTTAACAATCTATGGGACCATAGGTTAGTTTTCTAAGTTGTTTTTTATGTGTAAACAATCCTTTAAGACAACGTGAAGTACAATAGTTATTTTCTTAGTTGATTTAAGATACTTTGTGTATGTATTTTGGTAAACAAAAAGTCAAGTTTTTTTAATCTTGTCTTCAAACCAGGCGGTCAAAGAGTCAATTATCAAGTTGTCAATATACTCACTTTAGGTGCAACCCTTCTAAGTTGGGCATTCCATGATGTCCATTTTGTCTCCACTAAACTCAAAGGACAAAATCGATACAATCTCTTTTCTTGATCTTATGTAAACACGGTCCACAAATAATAGAAGTGGTTAAGTGAAGATCTAATGGAAATGGCCTTCTTATTAAAGTTATGAACTAGTGCATATATCTTAACTACATTTATTTGAAAAAGCAAAGAGAAGTCAATCTCAAAGCACATTTTTTGGATTTGTTACATACTAACTAATTAATAATTCCATTATCTTCTATATGAATTTTCTACTAACTCGTTACATATGGCCTTACTCTAGTTGTACCATTTAGCTTGAGAAAAACAGGGTCAAAAAATTGTGCTCCAAACTCTATCGTATATCTAAAATATTATGATTTTTTAATCGATTCATCCAAACAAGAAGAAAAAACTTCTAAATAACAATCAAATAAATATCAAATGGTGTCATACTTTCTACCCATAATCAAACTCGTAAACTTGTGTCTCTTACAAATGGCTAATTTATCCAAAATTAAATAGAAAATATATTAAAAACCACACGCTTCACCACAACACGATACAAATTGTAATTTTATACACAAATAGATATATATTCCCCATTTGTATATACACAAACATATATTATATTTACTCACACTTAAAACTTCATTATTTAAGTGATTGGAGCATGTTTCTCGTGCGAGTGTGGGTTCAACTTCCCAACTACATATATATTTATAGATTATTATTGCTTGACTTCCAAACTTTATTCTATACTTTAAACATGCGACATACTTTTTAAAAATCTTTCTAATTATATAAGTATGTGATAAGTTTAAGAATCTTTCTAACTCCCATCTAATTTTCCAAGACACTCATCCACTTTGGAAAATCCATTCCAGATATTTGGTAATGGAAAGGTACCCTCGTCCTTTTGAATTACTTTACTTGGAAATATAAACCCCAACTAAGGTTTGTGGGTCATTTTTTATAATTGCTTTAAGATTTTACAATTGGATAATTTGTGGGTCACTTCTACTTCTAAATTTACATTAAGAATTATCAATTTTTATTTAGTTTTATTGTGATTGTATATACTTTGTATAGTTGATTAGTTCAAATTAAGTGTTAATTAATTGGCTTGACATTTTTTTTTTGTCTCTATTTTTTAGCAACATTTTATGTTCTTGTCCTACTACCAAGACCATTCATAAAATACTAGCATATTAGCTCGTGCTACCAACTCAATTATGTTTTGCATTTTTTTTCTATGTTGTCTACATTTGTTATACACATTAGTTAGTTTATATTAGATGTTAATGAATTGTTTTGGTGACTTCTGCAAACCTCGTTATCAACCTTATGCTCTGTTTTTTATGCTACTAAGACCATTTGCACACATTATTGGTATATTAGCTCGTACCACCCTCTTAATTATGTTTTGCATTATTTTATGTTTTTTATACATACATTTCTCTATGTATAGGCGATTGGTCCAAATTATGTGTTATTGAACCGTTACGATGACTTCCACAACTTAAAACCCCTTTTTTGCATCCTTGACAAACCTCCTTATCAACCTTATGCTCTTTTTACCCTTCTACCAAGACCATCAATACAAATCTAATATGTTAGCTCATGTTATCCTCTTTATTATATTTTGCATTAATGAATGTATGTTGTGTATATTTGTTTATATATAGGTGATTAGCCCAAATTAGAGGAATTATTCAGCCATTGTGGTGACTTCCACAAGTTGAAACCCCTTTCCCACATCGCTAAGCAACCGCAATATCAACCTTATGCGCTTCTTGCCCTACTACCTATAAACAACTAAATTTAGAGTAATTCAGCAATTGATAATGTTAATACTAGCCTACATTCACCAATTCACGGTTTATGCGCAACATTATTGTAGCCTAAATTTAGGTTTTGAATAACTCCCAATCATCACGACTGTACTCAAAAAGAGTGGGAATTGCTCAAGTCATCATGTCATTATTGTTACAAAGAACTCTAATCATAGGTGACTATATCAGGATCTAGAAAAGTCGACCTACAACTAATACTACATGCGGTCCTCCACATATAAAAAGAAAAATAAAAAGGAAGAAGCATATTCATAGTCGGTCAGACTTGGTGATTTACATAGTATAGTAGCCTATATATAGAAGTTAGTAAGTGGTCCACTAATCATCATATTGAGCACTGGTCAACTCTTATTATACCAGAAGTTGGAGGTTGCACCTCTTGAATTACCAAACTAACTTAGCTCTCTTACATAGGGGAGATGCATTTATCTATATTTTAGTAACCTTTGTTGTTACTACTATGATTTTGAAGCATTCACATTTATCTCCAGTACATTTTTTCACAAGTAGTATCAAAGCTTCGATCTAGCCAAAATGTTGGTCAAAACTCTAATTGTAGAGACACTTGATTGAGAGAATATTGGCACCCGGTATGATTTCATAATTAATGTTGATGTAAAATGACATTGTACACCTCTCATATGCATTGGAAATAATCTAAATCACTGATGTCCAATGAAATGAATCAATCATGAAAATTGTCTATATTCAATTCCAACTATCTACATGTTGTACTTCATAGGAAAATAATTATCTAGTCCCCAACAAACCTTAAAATATACTGAGTGAATAGTTTTTTGGTCTTTTCATGCATACTATGAAAATCTTTCAGTAGTGTACCATGGATCTATTGATATTATTTGTGTATCTAGTTGATCTGAAATTGAAGGTGTCACAATGAGTCTTTTGGCAAAACAAGTTAATACCGCATAGACCAAAGGTCAGATATCGTGGATCAACAGATGGTAATAGTCTTTCCGCAAGTGGTAGAATGGCCTTTGTTGCATGAATTCAAAGGAGGATATCCAGGCACACGATTGATTATTGTTCGTTAGAAACACATGAATGGTTAGGAAATGCCGTAGAGGACACAGATAAGCCACTCGCACAAGTCAAGAACTTTCTTATAGTGTGGTTAGAGAGATCTCATTGTTTGTTTACCATTTTCTAGCGACTAGGATATTAAAATGACTTGACAAATGCATGGTCCATTGTAATAGTCTTATGGATTTAATGATCAATAATCATAAGGGCCTGTCTCGCATAAATCTAGAAGAATCTGGCATATATCATTCCTTTACATTTTGACCGACTAAATGCTATATATTCAAATAAATGTCATTTTGTGTTTGGACATCTGACATTTAAATTTTCAGTTAAAATGTTTTTATGCATTTGGTCAAAAAGTCAAGGGTGTAGCCATTGTCATTTGAATATCAATTAGTTTCTATAGTTCGCTTTTCAAATGTTACTAAGATTGTTTTGATGACACATAGAATATGAATCACTAAAAAATTCAAATTTAAGATGAGTATTTCTGAAATTGCATTGCTTGGTGAGGTTTTAGGGGCATATTCTGTCATCCCTCAAAAGTGAATGTGTAACATAGCTATGGCAGTAAAATCACGAGCCCACACTACTTTTAGATTGAAGATATGTATGAGTTCCTTGAAGGGCATGAAGATAAATTGTTAAAGATCATTTTTGCGCACCTAGAGTCTATAGGAGCTAATCTAAATAATGCTCTTATGAGTATTGTTCTAGTGTAAGTAGAACATCTATTGCAAGAAAGCTTGCATCAACCAATAGTAAAACTATGCAATTCCCAAACTGGGCATGAATTTCCATGCCATCTACATGGCTATCAACTCTAATGATATTGGTAATGTAAATTTGTCATAGCTATACTGTGGTAATATGATATACAATAACGTACCGATTTCATCCATTCATCTATAACTAAGTTGATGATATCCTGGATTCTTCGTATTGTTGAGAATATGTGCAAATTTTTCAGCATTGATGTCTCTACAATGATCTGTCATGTGCATGGAATTAGTGAGGTATTCCATTTAGTAGTTTACTTTATGCATACCCTATCCTCTTATTACAAATATATGTGCACTTGAACACCTATCATTGGATAAGCTCCAATCCTCTATTTTGCTCGGTGATAAATTTCTCTTAAAATGGGTTTTGAATAACAAATACATTAGGGTTGTGCAGACTTGAATATCTAATGTAGATCAAATGTTGTTATGGCTCTAATATTTACAATAAGTAACCAAGTTATATGATGACTTGATATGACTTCCCTCTCAGTATCTCTGTGTTATTTTTATTGCATACTTCAGAACGAGTTCACTTCATGAAAACTTAACTAGTAAGAATCAAAAGTGAATGTTTTCAACATGTTTACAACTGATGAGTTAAATTATAAGTTGCCATCCTAAGAATGGAGAAAACCCTATATTGATTTTGATGGAACCAATTATATGTTCATTGGAGTATAAATAGTCATAATCAAATTTGAAATGCCATCTAAATGCAATGCAATGGGTTTGACGTTGAGGTATATCTAAAAATGGTAAAATTGGTATTAGTATTTGAGATCCATCTTAAATACATATATCTACTGATTAAGGGATATTAAGTATCAAGGCATTAGCTTAGATTTTTAACATACAAAGGTTATTAATGCAATAGTCATTTTAATTCTTCCAACTCAAATTTATGATTAATGGTGACATACACTGGTATTAGTCAATTTAGCTATATTTGTGATAAACTCAATGAAAATTTTCTAAGGAAATGACTTTTTTAGTTTGCGATGAAATGTCCATTGTATCCAGACACATGATGAGTATAATTTGAAGGTTTAAATGAATTTCCAGTGGGAACATGAAAGAAAACTTCTTAATGAATGATAAAGAAGAATAAGTTACTCATAAAAAAGAGAACCTATTCAAACATGTACAGTGCAGTTTAATATTTTACTTGGTTGTAATATGTAGGATTCCTCATTAGCATTCACTACTTGTATGAGATGAAGATACTAAAAAGAGGAATCTTCTCTATCCTGAACCCATAGAATTCTCTATAACATTAGACTGAGATGCAAGGTATGAGTTCCTCTATTTAAGTCAAATAATTGTCTCAAGACCTTGTAATTATCACCAACATATATCAATAGCATTTGAGTTAGGAACTTGAAGTAGCTAAAAAGTTCCTTGCGTGGTATGTGACAACTTCAGATTCTGAAATATCATTAAACTTGAATGATTATTATGGTCTATAACTGCATGATATTCCCCAGATGGAAATATGTGATCTTATAAAATAAGAGTGATACAAATACTTTTTAACTTGAATATGTGATTAATTAAGTTTGGTTAAATATGGGAAGTGAGATGATGGATTAGATATACTAATGGAAAATCCTCATCATGTATTCTAATTATATATTCTCATTCAAGCTATTGAAAGTTAGATAAAGTAAGGATCATATGTTACTATGGTTATAAGAATATCCTCCCTATGTTACTAGATGGGAAAATGCAGAAAAAAAGACCTTACAGAATTTCTTAAAGGTTACATTATCAAACTTGTCAAAATAATCGTTGAGATGAAATCCTAACATGATCCTGGGAATTTGAAGTACTATTAATTTTTTGATCCAATGAGTTTGATATTCTATGTTCCTGAGAGTAAAAAAGATAGCTCAAACACATATGTGGGATCTTTTGTGAAGCATCTACAAAAGTATTGTCACAACTGATAGAATGGTTATTGAATTCCATATCAATCAATAACACTATGAGGGTAGTAGATGTTTGTAAACACTATATCATGCACTTCTCGTGTATAATTTCTAGGTCCTGATATCACATACTAGGGATTCATATGATTCATAAAGCAAGAAAACTAGTAATTGACATACCTAAATTTGGCCTTTTTTCTGTTGTTTTGATGTTTCCTCTTCAATGGCCTCTTACACCCTACATCGACACTAGTTGACATCTAACCAGTTTGATAGTTTTCCACCCTGGATGAATCAGTGCCCTAGGTAGGATGTCAGTGCCCAAGCGCCTCTGTTTTCTTGCCAAAGAAGACCTCTATTTACTTTACTCACCTATTTTGGGCATCTTTTTTTCTTACGGGTCAACCTTTTAGTTGTTAATTACAAAATTCAACCAAGGTAATCATATAAATATAAAGCTATGTAATCATTATGAAGTAGGACCAAACTATAAATTTTCATCTACTACTATCACCTAAGGTTGGCATCTAAAGGAATCCTCAAGAGCATCAAAGCATCCGTCAAGCTTCATTCAAGGGACAAGTATAATCGGACTACATTTTTGACCTGCATACACGCATAGGAGGGGAAGTTTATTTTTCCATCCACACATCTATCTACATTACTACATCTAACTATAGTTTGTTATCAAGTGTATGTTGCATAAGAGCCACCTAATGGCATGAATCTTAGACACTTGCACAAGAACTGCCTGGAATCTGAAGTGTAGTACAATGCTCACGTCATAATTTCATTCAATGACATGTGACCATCAGGATCAGTGTGACTACCCATTTGGATCATCTTTATTTTTAGGATTTAATGTGCCATTTAGGGTTTTGTCAGGTACTCTTTCTCTTTGCAGGTTACAGGTGAATTCCACGGGCATAGTGCACATAAAAGGAGATCAACGATGAAGTGCATGGAAAACATCTTATGACACATGAATAAAATCCATTTTTTGAGTTCTTTCATAGTCACGGGCATACTATAAGCAGTCGTCAATGCCCATGACATGCCCTAGGCACCCCGGTCCAGGCATATCCGGATAGTCACACAATTTTCTGAGCTCGGTTGCAATAGTTTCCTCCTCCTATTTATCAGTTGTTCTAGTTCAGCATACTTCAGGAATTAATTATGAAATTTAACTAAGTATTTTATCCCTTCTCTTGCACCTAAGGTTTCAATTTTTATCTAGCTTATTGTTCGGGTCATATCTGTATTTAATTGCTTATTTATCATATGTGACTCTTAAATATCCTAGGGTTTTACACGAAAAATTTTAGTATGCCAGACTGGAAGACTGATGAACAAGAGGAGGAAACTGTCACAACCGAGCTCAAAAAATTGTGTGACTATTGGATATGCCTAGATTGAGGCACCTAGGTCAAGTCAGGGGTGCTGACGACTACCTCTAGGAACCCATGACTACGAAAGAACTCATAAACTAATTTTTCATGTGTTGCAAGATGTTTGCCAACCTTTGTTGTTGTTTGCCTATTTGTCGCACTATGCTTGTGGAATTCTCATGTAACATGTAAAGAGAAAGAGCACCTGCAAAATCCCAAAACACATTAAATCATAAAAAGAAAAAGATACAAATGGGGAGTCACAGTGACCCCGACAGTCACCCGACTGAGTGAAATTACGATTGAGCATTGCACTAAATTTTAGAATCCATGTAGTTCTTATGCGTGTGTACAAGAATCGTGCCCTAGGTGGCTCTTGTGCAAGATGCTCTTGATAGCGAGTAATAACTAGATGTTGTAATGTAGATAGATGTATGGATGGAAAAATGAACTTCCTCTCCTATGCGCGTATGTAGAAAATGTAGTCCTTTGTCCTTGAATGAAGCTAGATGGATGTTTGATGCTCTTGAAATGCCTTTGGATGTAACCTTAGGTGATAATAGTAGATTATTAGTGATTGGTCCTTTATTATGGTCACATAAATTTATATTTATATGATTCCCTTGGTTAAATTTCAGAATTGACAACTGGAAGGTTGACCCATAAGAAAATAAGACGCGTAAAAGATAAAAGATGACCAAAAGAGGTGAGTAAAGTAAAGAGAGGTCGGGGGAACCTAGAAGGATGAAGGATGCCTGGGCGTTGGCATCCTACCTAGGCACTAGTGTCCAGAGTGATAAAAGATGAAACAATAAAGTATTAGACTGGGTTGTAGGGTGTAAGAGGCCAGAAAGAAGACATAGAAACACAAACAAAAGGCCAAAGGTAGTTGTCAATGGCTAGTTTTCTCACTTAGGAATCATATGAAAAGTAAGTATGTGATTAGGACCTAGAAATGTACCCAAAGTGCGTGATTTAGTTTCTACATTTTCCCCCACTTTATATTGTTAAGTGAATACTCGATAACATGAAGTAGATAAGAGATGTGTACTTGATAACCATGTAGATTGATGACAAAAGTGTACCGAGGAGACAAGTAAAAGTGTGGAGTGATAAAAATGAAGCGTGGAAGCTAAGTTAGGAAAGAAGAAGTGACTATAGAGGTGAAAAACGAAATGTGTGTACCATGTTGTACCTATTTTTTTTGTAGCTTGTGTTGTGCTTGAGACTACTGCTTCTTATAAAGACGAACCTACAAAAAGAAGAGAAAAAGAGTAGTCAAAGTCGTGTATATGAAAACTTCGATCCAAGTATGTAAAAACATGTGGAAATGTGAAAAAGTAGTATAAGGAACATGTGCACCTGATCTTTGATGAGTGAAAATGATAGAAAGTGCCTTAAGAATGTTGTAGAAGAATGAGTTTTTTAGGCGATCTCATGCCAAGAATGAGTTTTTTGGGTGATCTCACGCCATGGCAGAAGAGTGTTGGGGATAAAGGTCTAGTGTTATTCTCCATCCTTAACTGCTTCTCGATGATTTATACACCACTACAGATGGTGTGATCCCTATTTGTTTCAGTTTGATCCATTTTGATCTAGTTCGATCCAACACAAATAGAAAAAATGAGATAACATGCATATTGATTGCTAGAGGACTGTGCATGTTGAGTGTAAACTACTAAAAATGTGCCAATCTGAGAAAGTGATTGTAACTTACCCTGGACATAGGCGCCCAGGAAAGGTCAGGAGTGCTTAGGTGCTAATTTCTGGAGTTGGGCATTGGCGTTTGTGCTAAAATGTAGACCCAAGTCAGAATCTAGGTTGTTCTATGTCTGTATCTCTGTTATGTTCTTGTACTTTGTAGCCCTGTAATATGACTGTGAAATGTTGTGCGGGGTGACTGATTCACCCAATGTATGCCCCCCTCGTTTGGGGTGTGTTGGTACCCAAATTTATTCTCCTTTTCATTCTGAGCAACATCAAAGATATGGCATGAAGCTTGAAGATAGATGGATCATGGTGTGTGTCGTTTTATAGCTGGGGATATGATCTAACTAACACTCAGATTTGTGGAGAGATGGATAACACTCAAATAGGACTTGATCTTGTCCTAATTATTTTAGGTTGTGCCTTTCAACCAAGGTAAGAGAACCTATTTTATAATCCTCAAATGGTGAAGGAGATGAAAATATCCCTCAATTTGTGTAAATAGTATGAAAAGGACCTTGGGAAAATATGATCAACACTCCAAATCTGACTTTCACAAGTTGTCACTTCCAGATTATGGAGATACTTTCAATGCAAGGCAAGGGTTACTGAAGACATTTTGAAAACTTGATATGTTCTGCATACTTTAGCAAATAGATTTTGATCTTCTGTGGGTATACAAGTCAAAACAAGGGTAAAACAGGGTAGGATTAGTTGTTTTGAATGATTTTTGGGTGGGATTTTAGATAAGACAAACCAAGGTCTGTTAGACTCTTTGAGGGTTTCAGTAAAATATGGAGAAACTTAACATCAAAAAGTATCAAAATGGTTAATCATCCCTTCAACCAGGATATGTGCATTAAATGGAGGCCCAAATCTGCACTTTTCCACACAATCTTTGATCATCTATCACAAAAGCTTGAGTTAGAATGAACCAATGAAGAATTTAGAAATCACTATTTAATCATGACCTAAGGTGCACCCAAAAGTTTACAAACAATCTCTGAAATCAAGGAAAGCAAAGTGAATTTAAATTTTTTTATCTCTTTATCAGATGAAAGCTCTTCTGAATGTGAGATTGCAAATTCCACTAAACTAATCACAAGAAATGAGACCATGTATTATCAAAAGAGATTTTAAACACAAGACTGCAATAAGAGCAAGAAACACAAATTGAAAACATTCTAAAACATAAGTGTATGCAAATTTTGCCAAGAGACAACACAAAATAATCTAGAAATGATCAAATTTATTAGCAGGAGAATGTTTCAAGAACAATCTCAAAGCTTGTTGATGGCTTTACAACTGAAACCAACTTAACATGATACAAATCTGATGTAAAAAGGAATTAGAAATGGTTCTTAGGTGGTTTCTCATTGAATGGCCTTCTTCCCAGATTTTCCCATGAAATTTTTAGTTTCCAGGGATTTTTAAAACTCTTCCAACCCTTTACATGACAAATTCATGTAATATATAGTTTTCAATCCCATTCGAGCCTTCTTTCCCAAGAAAAGAATATGCCAAAGGATCAAATTTGTTACGAAAATTCCTCATGATTCGTAGATAGGGACGTTTAACATAACACATCCAAAAAGTTGCTAGTTGTCTTAAAAAGAGATGAATCATTGCAAAATTCGCATCATTATCCATTGTGGAGGCACGTTTTTCATCTTCAAAGCATGCAGACCCCCTTCCTTTCATTATTTCATCCTTATCCCTCCAAAATTTGACTCTGCAACTTTTGGATTTGATATTTCACATTTCTGGATGGGTTAGGGCAAAAATTCATTTCAAAAACATCCCTGATCTTCAAATTGATCCTCAAAACCAATTGCATTGGTCCTTGCAGGCACAAACGACATGAATTTGCCAAAATTTTGATCAAAATTGATGTAAAAAATGCATTTCCACACTTCCTGGAGAAAAATTGGTGGCCAAATTAAAAAATGCACAGTTACCGTCGATTTACCTTTCTCCCTTCAATCTAAGCCCTCCACGTGTTACAATGTGATTGGAAATGGGCTTGGGATCATTTTTTGACATTTTAACACTTTTTGAAAAAATATAAAAATTTGACATTTTTCTCCACCCCTCCACCCTTGGAAAATGAGCTTGACACATGTCCTAATGTGGGTCCCATCGGAATCGCAGCTCGATTCTACACATTTCCACCTTTTATGGAAAAAGGAAATTTTTTCAAATTTCCTCCGTGGCTCCGCCCTCTCGCAAGACACGTGTCCTCATATGATTGGCAGAGGGGGAGTGCTTCTCATTTCATATTTTAATCATATTATGTGAAGGAAAATTTTTGACATTTCCTCCGCCATCCCATACCTCCGCCATTCCCTGCCACATGTCTCTTTGTGATTCGTTGCAGGGCCATAACTCCTTTTTTTGCTTCATACCTCTACAAAATTTTAAAGTTTTCAAAACTCACCGGCAGCTCGCACTCCCCCATGTCATTGCTTTTGACACGTGTCTCCCTCTAATTCATTGTGGAGCCATGCTTCAAATTACCACTTTAACTCATTTTGCCAAAAAGGCAACATTTCCCTGTTTTCCTCAGGTGGCCCGCCGACCCGCGCAAGCCTTTAATTTTCTTCTTTGTCGGGGCCGCGCCTTCTTTTAAGACTTTTAACCCTTTTTAGGAAAAAGGTTAAAAATCTCAAACTCTCTCAGACATCCGCCGCTCCGCCTTACCTTTCAAAACAAAAAATACTAAGGCATTAATTTACTCTATGGGGCTTGCGACCTTGTTTTGCATTTTAGTACTTTTCACCAAAAAAGGCAATATTTCTCCAAGTCCACCGTCGATCCTCATCTCCTCTGCCAATTAGAACAAGCCACGTATGTAAAAGTATATCAGCTAGAATTTGACAGGCAAAGGACGCCCGTATGACTGTAAAAAAAACGTAGAAATTCCCAGTGACCCCCAAAATCGATTTTTCCTTCGTGGGTGAAGAATTTTTCGATCAAAAGACAAATGGAAAGTGTTTTTAGGTAATTTATGACCATGACAAGGGATATTTGAGGGAAAATAAGTACAAATCAAACAATTTCGAGCTCCCAAGGCTGGAAAAACACAGGAAAAATGGCAGAGGCATTTGAACAGGCAAAATTAGGGCAAAACACAGGGCAAATTTAGAGATCCCTTCAAAATGGTGCAAAAATGGAGAAAAAATGAACAACTCAAAGCATTTAAACACAGATACAAGTTGTTTTTTTCACCAAATGCAAAGGATGGGAGAATCCAAAGCCTTTTTTTTTCTCAGAAACAGGGTAAAAAACACACTTCTCCTTAGCAAATTAGGGTAAGGTAATGAGTTTGCAAACAATCCAATGCACAAGAATGGAGCTACAACTTCACATCATCGATTTCATGAGGAAAAAATGTTTTAGAGCACAAAGAGCAAAGGGTAAACATGGCAAAATGGCAAAGGATCAAAATGGGCACCAACATCGGCTCCTTCTCGGGGATGGGCACTCCAGTGAGTGCCACAAGAACAAAAGTAGACCAAGTGCCAAAATAATCCATTGGGAAAATAGAGTCATGAGCCAAAGCCACCAAAAAAGCAACTGAGAAACCGACAAAAATGGCTGCCACACACCAAGGCAAACCACAAACCGACAAAGCACCAAAAACAGAGCAAAAGCCAAACACTATACACTGTACAAGTGGTGCATACCTCAAATTTGGGGATTAATCCAAGAAATGCTTCAAATGCTTGCCATTAACAGGAAATTCAAGCAATTCCCCATCTAAGTCCTTGAGAAAAAAGGTATTCTCACCAATTCTGATATTAATGGAGTAAGGGCCCATCCACAATGCATCAAATTTACCATGTTTGCCCTTATCTTCATGTTTGTTATCCCACAACAAAACCAGATCTCCAACACTGAAATCCCTAGGAGTGACCTTCTTAGGACCATAGGATAATGGCCATAGGATGTTGTAGAGTTGCGGTGCATATGTAGGACCATATGGTTAGAGGATCGTCTACCAGTGGTGGCCGAGTTATTCCAAGTGGAGTCAATATCGCAACAATTTGGTATGGCTCAAGACATGCCCCCATATCCATATATATGGTTGAGAGACATTAGGGCACCAAGGAGGGTTGGGGCTAGACCAAGGATCATAGGAGAGCAGCTAGTACCTTTTGGGCCAGATGAGGTAGATGCGGTGATAGAGCTAATAAACTTAGATAATGTTGGGTATACGGAGGCCTACCATGAATGGTGGGAAATACATCAATGGGTATTCTTGTTTCCATTGTTCGCATAAGCAGCGAGGTTACCAAATGGAGGATTGGGAGAGGGGAAAGCACATGCGCCTGAAAATGTAGTGGAAACTATAATGGAGCATGAGTATTCTCATAATTATGTTGTGTGTTTGGTTATTTGTTTATATTATAGTGATGGTTATCTAATGGGTTGTTTTATGTTTTGTAGGTGATGTGTATTGGTCGTTGATAGTGGATACTTCCATCCGCATATTGACACAGAATGTGTTGATCAACGTACTTGCGGGTGGAGGGATACTAGAGCATGTGGATGACATTACGGGTGAGCATTCCCATTTGTTTGAGCCAATGGCCATAACGGAAGCGACATGTACTATGCTACTAGGTGAGAAGGATGAGGCCCACGTGGAGACACGACGGGCGAGAGAGGTGGCGAGTGGTGGTCCATTAGCGTAGGATGTGTTCACATAATTTATGGCACTACAGAGTCATTTTTCTAAGCAGTCTACAAAGAATAATTTATTACGTAGGAAAGTGGAGAGGTATAGGAGTTGTGATTAATGACATAGATTTAGTGGTGAGGCATCGATTTCAAGAGCTGTCGCGAGTACTAGAGAGCGATAACGATGATGAGATTTGAGTTGCATTGTTGTGTATTGTGTAGAGACATTTCCTCCCAGTGATGGGAGTTTTTGTAATGCTAATTATACTTTATATATATAGATGGTTTTATTAGTGTATGATCGTGTGATTATTATTACAATGTATGTGATGTGTTAGATATTGTTCATGTTAGTTGATGTAGACTTGCACTATGATCTTGGTATTGATAGAAAAAAATTGTAATATGAATGATGATAGGTAACATATGTAATGTGATTGATGAGTTGAGTGAGATGCATATTTGTTGAGTGGAACTTGTAATGCATAGTTAGTATAGTGGGTATAGTAGAATGTATGTAAAAATAGGTATAGTATGATTTCCAAACTAACGTGTCGTGATAATGTAATGTGATCATAATATGTTAGTGTGATGAATATGGGGGGGAGAAGATAAGTGATGCCCCCCATTGTATGGATGATGAGGTTCACCAAAATGATTAACTAAAAAATTAACTAAAATGTGGAGTAATAATAGTTAATCTAATCTAGAATAACATGTAAATACAATAAATAAGTGTAATAAGTAACTATGGAAAGTGATCCAAACAACTAAGATAATGTAAATAGAAACCCTAATATGAAAAAAGAGTATTGAAGTGACTCAATTGATTAGAGGAGCTCGCTGGACTGTTTCGTCGAGGTGACTGGAAAAATAGAAAGCATGAACAACTATGTAGAGGTGCCTAAAAGGATGGATTCGAGCTATATAGATAGACTGGAGCACCTGGAGAGGGACTGGGGTGCCTGTAGGCTCCCTAGTTTACAGAATGGATGCCCTTGTCTATGATAAAGGTCCAGAATTGAGTTTCATAGGTTTAGCAGGTGCATTGAAACCCTTGTTGTTTGTCACATTAACTTCGCTACACTGTTGTAGGTGTCACTGATAATTCAAGATGAAAGAAATACATGTAAGGAGCTACAAGAAGTATCAACACCCTAAAAAAATAATGCATATGAATAGGTCAGACTGACCTTAGCTACTAGAATAGTGGACTTACTAACTAAGTACGCTTCTACATTCAAGACCCAAGTGTAGTTATAGTGTGTGTGTGAATCATGTGCCCTTGGTGCTCTTGTGCCAGTCACACTTTTTGAAGTAGCAAGCAATAACTAGATGTAAAAATGTAGTAGAATGGTGGATGGAATAGAATAGAATCCCCTCCTGTGCTTGTGTGATGTAGATGAACCAACCTTGTCCTTTGTGATGGAGCTAAGTGAATGTAAATGATCTCCAAATGCCTTTGATGAATGCAACCCTAGGTGGATGATAATAGTGACTAGTGTTTGGTCCATCATTATGGTATCATAACTTTATATTTATATGGTTATCTTATTCTAATTTCATAATTAACCCCGAAATGGCCGACCACCAAAAAGATAAGAAGCTGAAATGGATAGAAAGTGCCCAAAAAGTGGCGGGAAAGTTCAAAAAGGCTCAAGGTGCCCTTGGTGGGACCAGGGTACCCATGAGCACCCCAGTACTATCCTGGGTGCCCCAGTTAAAGCTAAAATAACGTGAAATGACAAAATTTGACTCAGCATGTGGGTGCAAGAGGTCGGGAATGACAAAAGAAAACAAAGTAAGATGGCTAAAAATGAGGGTTAATTAGCACTTTCTTCACTCAAAAATGATATGAATAGTTATATGAGACCGAGACTAAATATGTCTAAAGTGAGTGATTTAGTGACTACAAATATCAAATGACAATTGGGGACGCCCTTGCATTTGTATTGGAGATATCTAATACTGATTGCATCTAATACATATTTTACAAGAATAATATCTTGAAATATTTCAACATATTTATTTTCCATTTTTACCCCCTAGAAAAAATGGACAACTCGAGAGAAAACTGGACCTAGGCAATTGATCAGGATTTCAATGGAGAATATGGAGTTTCGGATAAATTTTCACGTTTTGGGGCACTTGCAGTTGGTTTCAAGAGGTTTGGAATCATTTGGTACATTATTTCCTCTTATGGGTTTCAAGAAAATCCCATACTTAGTCAATTTCTGGTTAAAAATGGATATACTGAGAAAAATTGGCTCTTAGGGCATTATACTCTTCTTTACCTAGCTATTCAATGATCTACTTGGCATAAGGACTTAGAAAAAGTCATGGAAAATTAGTTAGGGTTAAAATTGTAGTGCATTGCGGGTATATCGGACCTTGGAGGAAAAAAGGGTACATGGGTCAATGGGTCACGTGTTCCATGGGTGGCTGTTTTTTCCACATTGCACTTAAGGGTAGACCAGGTCCTTTGTTATGCGGAAAAGGAGGATCTCCAGGACCCAAATGGAACATGTTTCACTGGGACGTGAGTTCCCCATGGACCTGTTGGTCGTCAAAAAGGACTTTATTGAGAACAACAGTTAGGGGACATAAAGTCCCTCCTCTTTAATGGGAGAGGTTCCCTTATTTAAAGGCAAAACTTATTTACACATGTACAGTGTATAGTTTTAATGGGGAACTCGGATATGATGAAAGTGTTAAAATAGAATAGATCATCAATACAAAAGGATAGAGGAATGAAGTAGTGGGAAGGGGCAGAAAGGCACTCTCAAGAAATATAGATAACAAAATAATTCCTTACGCATGTCAGAATGAAATTATTTAGAACAGAACCATTTGCATTTGAGATAATAAGATGTTATTTCAAAGACAAAAAGTTCTAGAAATTACATCTATAGGAATACAAAGCTTCTTGAAGTAACGCAGATAAATGATTCAATAACATTTAACAGATAGTAATGAAAGAACAAGACCAGATAGACATGGAAAGAAAGATCTTTTGTATTGATTACTTTTTTTCTCCTTAACACTTTCAAAAATAAACCCAGTTCTAGCCCACATAATGGCGTAGAGAGCCCATTATATATCTTACAAATTAGTTACACTTAGTAACTGCTTCTTTTAACTAAAATTAAGGAGATGATTGACACAAAACCCTTAACTAATTACAATAACCCTGATTTGAGAAAAACAAGGAAGGGAGGAGTTGGAAGAGAAAACAACTACCTATTGCTGAGGAGGGCCCACCGACTTGAGGATTCATTGCCTGAAATTTTTTAATGCTTCCGCTATGTCTCTGCCTCATGGGACTGATGTGTTGGCAGTAGCTTGATTCCAAGTACCTAGGCATTTCTCCATCTCCTTATCAAACTCAGTGTGTGCATGATATTCTTTATTAGCCTCTTCAATAGCAGATTGAAGAGAGAAAATCTCCTTTATCTTCTTTTTGGTAATTGATTCCTCCTTGAACAAGTTTTCTTTAACAAATGCCCTGAACTGAGTTTTAATTTCTTGGAGAGAGAAAGGAACACTTGAAGTTTCATCGTGAAGATGATAGTGAATATCTTTGAAAGCGGATACAACACAAGTTTTGAAGGCTTCCCCCCTCTGCCAATTGTTCCTCAACTCTCCCAAAGCCTCCTCCAAAACTTTTATTTTCCATTCCACACTGAAAACCCATGACCTTGATAAATTGTCTTTGGCATCATCAAAAACTTTACTAGCCATCAATATATTTTCATCGGTTTGTCCCATCAGGCGAAGATCCACTATGCATCTACTCCAAAGTTTAAGTTATTTATCCATGGTCCCAATTGCAGAGGAGATATTTTGTTGCAGATTATTTACCTTCTCATTGAGTTTGAAGGCTTCTACAATGAAATTCAAACCTGCAATGATCATGTCATCCACCATGGCTTCCATAGCTCTCCCGTAGATGGAATACATGTGTATGTCTTTAATGCTCTAGACTTCATCTTGACTAAGAATCATAGGTGGTGGAAGGCCAGTCAGTGGAGTAGGATCCAAAACCTTGTCCTTGGATAATAGTGACTTGATGAAGCTAGAAAGAATTTGAGCTTGTTCCTCCAGCGGCTCTATAGTCTGTTTACCTTTTTCTACTCTCTCAATAACTCGGGTCACTGTTTCCTGAAGGTTATGCACCTCACTCTCAGGGGTAGATTCTCCCATCGAGATCCTATAAAGCTCCAAATCAGAGGCTAGGAGATCTTGTTTTGCCTTATCAACCTTAGGTTTTGCTACCTCAAGAAATTGATGGCCTTGGACATCTGTCACTATCCTTGAAGTTGTTTTAGCTCTCTTTACAGGAGCAGAAGGAGCAGTGCCCAACAAGGCCACCACATCATCAAAATTTGGCCCTGTCAATCGAGAAGAAGGCTTCCTCTTCCTGCTGTCAACCAAGGGTTGCACCCATGCAAAAGTGGAGGAAGAAGAAGAAGGAGCAAGAGATCCAAGAGCAAGAGAACTCATGGCACTTAAAGTACATACTATTATTACTTCCAGTAGAGATGTGAGTGGAGTATCTAGAGCTTCTTAGGTAGAGGAATCAGTGGTACTTGGAGGTTCAGTGCTATGTACTTCCTTCTCTTTATCTATTGCAGCTTCTGAAGTTCCTACAGGGACTGGTACTTCACTATCATCACTTTCACTGAGAACAATGACGTTCTCTGGCCCCGAAGGTAGTTTTGAATGCTTTAACAGGGGATCTTCCTCAATCAGCTCCTATTTAACATCTTTCACCTTCTTTTGATATACTTGAGTAGATGAAGAAGGGGTGGATGATTTAGGCTCTTTATTTGAGGAAGGACGAGGAGTTTATGCAGGTACCTCCGAGCTAGGTGTATGTGACCCCTTCCTAGGGGTTGAAGTATCTTTGGAGGAAGACTCTCCTGGATTCTTCTTAAGCTCTCAGACTCTTCTGTCAAACCAAACCTTGGTTCTTACAAGGACAGGGGCCAGAATCTTAGCCAAGTCATCCTTCTCCCTCTTGAACCAGTCCAGATCCTCCAAGGGAGTATGTTTGATCAATGTATGATATTCATATGACAACAGGTCTGCATTGTCATCTTAAAGCCCTTAAAGAATCTGATATAGATTGAGCTCTTTTATCAGCTGGAGGGAGAATCTGCCATAATGCCTCTGCCTTGCTTCAAAGTTATCTACACAATCGGCCCAATAGTCCTTAGTATTTGATCTATGATGATAATTGATTATGAGATTTAGCTCAATGAACTTCTTCAAATCAAAATAGGTCCTGGGCCTGAAGAAGTGAACAGTGATGGGAGCAAGGGCCCTTTCTATGTTTTGAGCATCCAAAGATGTTTTACATGTATAATTACCCAAGGATATGGGGAAATGCAGCCCAGATATTTTCTTGTCTCTACAGGTTCTATGTAACTTATCCAATTGCCTGCATACTTCAATCAAAGCCATCTTATCATTACAAAACATAGGGAGTTTGAGAGGTGTGTTCTCATAACTGGCTAACCTGATATATGAAAACCTTCTGAATTGAATGAAGAAAGCTCCATATTTTGCTATCAGGTTCACGGCTTCATCAGAAAATCTTCTAGTAGTATCACTTTCTAGAAGCCTCACAATGCACATGGTAAAAGCATCATTCACCCTCTTAAAGTTGTGATTGTTGGTTTCAAGGGTGAACTGAGGGCAGTATGCATAAATGGGTTCAACCTTCTGACCCTCGATGTATGTGAAACCAAATCATTACCGAGATGCTGCTAGGGTATACATAAGATAAGAAGTCATATAGAACTTCTTGGTCTGTTGCACATTGGACAAATGTTCTGTCAAATTCATGCAAATGATTTCTGCCCAATTGATGTTCTGGCTACCTTCGCAGACGATGTTAATGAGTGAGCACATCTAAAAGTGAAATTCATTGGTGGAGGGTAAGCCCATGACACAAGCTAACAAGATGATGAAATCAGACAGTTCTTCATTAAAATCAGCCCTAAACAGAGCCTTGGAAAGCCGAGATGCTCCCTTTTTAGGGTTCTTTAACCATGACTTTTCTATCCTCGCTTTGTATTTATCATTGTCTTGCTCGAAGAGAGTATGTGCTTGAGCTTGAGAGATAACCAAAGATTTTTCAATTTCTAAGATCCATACAGTAGCGGTAATGACAGCAGCATCTAGTTTGGTGATCGAATCCCTGTGCACATTATATAATTCATTCGTGTCAGGGTTGAAGTGAGCTCCACAGGTGAGTACAGTGTCAGCGCACTGTATCGAGATCAGGAAACCCACAGCAAATGCAAGGCCACTGTCATTGATCATTTGTGCCATGGGAGAGGGATTGGGGTCAGTCAACCTGCTCCAGAAATCGCCAAAATCCAGGTGATGAACCACACTATCCCCGATATCGGGAACAAAAGATTCGAGCGGCGAAACGTGTTCCTAACCCTAAAATTTGATCTTCATGTTGACAGTGAACAAAGAAACAACCTTCACAGCTTGAATTCACAATAAAAAAAATGCAAGGGGAATGGGAGCATGAGCAGATGGTCTTGATTGCAAGGATTTGAGTGAATGGCAGCAAGTAAGCAGTGTGCAAAAATGCGTAGATGGTAGTCCCATTAAATATCTGTTTTAGGAGAGAGAAGGTTATAAATGCACATTAAATTCATATGCACCGACTCAAAAAGGAAAGCATCAGGAAGAGTAAAAAAAACTAGCCAGGATGGTCTTTGGTACATTTGGGACATGAGGGACGCGGAAACGTGATCCGGCCGACACAGGCAATGTAAGCCAAAAGAGCACGGGTAGTCTAAGAACTTAGAAATGCGAGGGACACGAGGGACGCGAAGACGTGATTTGGCCGACGAGGGTGATGCGGGAAAAGTGGGGACGAACTGTACAGATGCTTTTGGGATAGATAAGACCAAAGTACGTGAAGGTTCTGATGCGGCTGAAGTGGGTGATCGGGGAACAGAGAGCCTGGGTGAACTTAGAACATTTGGAACAAAAAGTTCTGACAGACCCAAAAATTAACAGATTTTCGGGGAAAGCGGATGATCGGGGAACAGAGGGTCCGTCAGAACTTGGGACATATGGGACAAAAATGTCTGACAAACCCGCAAATCACTAAAACGACTCAAAAAATGTGAATTTTCTCTAACTCCTCAACTTTTCTCTTCACTAGAACATCATAAAAAGGTGTTAACTTAAGATTTCAAATTTTTTGACTTTCGAAAGAGGGGAAATTTTGATACAACAACAGGACCTGACTTTGCCTCAATGGTCATGGGTTTTGTAATGCGGAAGTGGAGGCGAGTTCAGGCACAAAGGGCCCATGGGGAACAAGATCCCCATAGGGATAGGTTTTCTACATGGTTTCAGGGTCTAAAAAATAAATGGGCATGGGCGTTGACATGTAGTGCGGGCTGGAGTAAGGTTGTGGGCCAGAGGGGTTCAGGCATAACAAGTTCCACAGGGTCACCAGTTCCCTGCAAAGCCAAAATGTCTGCAGTACAAAGGGTAGATATAATACATTATAGGGAATGTAGATAAGGTAGCCTTGTAAGGCACAAGTGACCCAAGTACCTGTATAACCCAAAATACCCACATAAAGGAAAAGGGAAAAATACAGTGTATTGCGGATTGTGGGAGCCCACATGGAACACCTTGACCCAAACTTCAAATGGGCATAACTTTCAACCAGGAAGTTGAAATTTGAAAAAAATGGACTTTTCGGAAAGGTATCAATGTCCTCTACGTCATGGAAACTAGAATTATTACTTTTAATGAGGTTAGATTGGTGAAAAATAAGGAAAATTCCTAATCATTAATGGATGCAGTCCTAGGTTGCTCAACCAAAACATATGATGTGATTTGGCGCTCTTCCTTCTCCAACAAGCAAAAGATCATGGGGGGATGAATTTGATAGGCTGCCCATGCCTATTTTCAAACCATTAATGCAATTTTTTTTGTGGGTGGGAGCATAATTTTAGGATTCTCTCTTTCTCTCTTCTCTCATTCACCTCTATATATTGTAATCACTTCTCATTTGAGAAGGGGGGTATTTTGGGCATGGGGAAACTCTACCAATTTGTTTTCTCAAATTCTTTGAGCTGAAAGCCTTCAAATGGACTTTGTAGATGTAATGGTGGATCTATCTCAACAATGTAATGGACTATGAAAATTCATGGAGCAATAAAATTGTGTATTGTGGTTTTTTCTCAACCCTTTCTCATTTTTCTTGCATTCTCTTTCCTCTCCTTTGTTGTCATTCTATTTTGTGCACATTTTCCTTCATCTGCAGGTGTATGTTGTTGTGTTTCATAGAGATTTGGTGGTGAATGGAGCTTGGTTTTGTGTCACATTTGTCTAGCCTTCCCCTATTGCATTTTCCATTTCCATTCTCCCTCAAGCAGGATATTCTAACCCCTTTTCTTGGTTATATCACCTCTATAGTGTAGGATTTCCCTGTTTTCATGCATTCTCTCTCTCCCTCTCCTTGTCCCCTTGGAATTGATAGATTAGGAGTACATAGTTGCATTTCCTTCCTTAGGAGTAGTTTAGTGCTAGGATTAGGTTGAGGAACCAACCTTCTCTGGAGTTCCATCTCAAGTAGCAAGTCCCACAACTTGAGAGATGGTCAATTGTTACCCAATTACACTAATAACTCAAGCACACACACATGAAAAATCAGAGGGTGTTGTATGATGCAGGAGCATCAAGGACCAAGACATAATAAGGTCATATAAGACCATAATACATGTTTATAGGTGTGTTGGAGTTAAAATATGTTTTAAAAGTGAATATATGTTTGTAAGAAGATTGTAAGGTGACTTGACTTGGCATTTAAGGGGTAATATATGCTAAATAAGGTCTTTTTAAGCCTTGTCATCATGTAATAGTTGTCTTGTTCGGATTACATGAGAGTATTAAGGTGATCTACATGTTATTCTATGTTGAGGAAGTTGTTGAGTCTTCTTAGGAAGTGTGTGTTGGCTGAGGAGTCAGTTTAGGAGCTTGTTAGAGTCTTTTCTTAGCCAATTGACACCTATTTCATAGGTGATTCGAAGACTAGGAGTAGAACAGAGGTTCTCAATGTGGTAGAAATGAATAATAATTGGATGTATGATGTTTTAGAGGAAGAATATACTTCTGTTGGCATGAAATTGCATGTTTCTAAATGGACTATGTTGAGAACCCTCAATACCTTTTAAATGATGCAAATCTCCTGACTGATAAGATGGAAAGGATCTACATGTAACAAGGATCACCCACATTATTTTTAGAAAGTTTGAAAATGTGTAATTTAATTGTATTTGCAAAATGTTCCTTCTCGGGCCCGATCTAGGGCTCAGTAGAACTTCTTATTACATAGATGAAATTTATTGAAAATTTCACAATACCTATGTATTTATGTGATCTAACCACTATCCAAATTTCAAGAAGATTGGTTTTGTGTTGCTCAAGATATATAGGACTGTATATTCGAGCTAAAACAGTGAGGTACAATGCAAAGTTAGACAAGGAAACAAGTAGTTTTTTACATTATAACATGATTAATCATGATGCTATACTGATATGAAGGTAGAGGAAGGTGTATTTGAAATGATTGAGTGATCTTATGGGAGTGTAAGTGAATAATTTGTCTTAATTTAAGCAAATAAAGGACTGCACACTCTGTGAGACTGGTAAGACCTCTAGAAGGCTTATCTAAATGTTAATATCCACAAATCAGACTGGTAAATGATTAATTTAAGGAGCTAGAAGAACGATAAAGATCTAAAATTTTGTGTGGAAAGGGTTATAACATATAAAGACTTTTTGTAAAAATTTGGAGTCCTAAAACAAAGACCCAAAAAAGTTATGAAGGATTTAGGACTGTCCCAAATGAATTAGTTTTTTAAGAGCAAGAAATAGAAAAAAAATGAGATAGAGGGAATTAGACAAAATTTTAAAGCCATGAAAATTTAGGAGTAAGGTTTTTATGGGAAAATGAGAGCCAATGAATCTTTTTAAACCTTCTGGGTATTCATGAAACTCTAAATGGTAGGATAGAGGAGCTGAGTTAATATGGTGCACCATTTTTGGTATTAGAGCGGATGATACCTCTCTCTTATTTGTTTGATTTGATTGTTAAAATTGTATGATGAAGAATGATATACAGGGATTGTTAAAGGATAGCCAATAGTTGTAAGGCCTAAGAGAAAAGTAAAGCCAAGAATGGCTTATAACAGCCAATAGAGCTCAAGTTGAAAGAGGAAGAACATTGTTTGATCTTGGGGTGGAAGAGACTCAAGAGGAAAAAATGGAAATGTTGTTAAGGAAAGAGCGGGACAACATGATGCATGATAGTATCAAGAAGAAAACAAGCCTCAAAAACTCAGAAAGGTATGATTAGCATTTATTTTGATAAGGAGATAGTTAATTTGAATAAATATCTAGCTAGAATTAGAGATATGGCTAAGTATTGGACACAGATACAAATCCGAGAAGATGGATGGAGGATGAGGAAGAGAGTGAAGTGGCCATTGAAGCTGCTTATGGAGAAGAGGAGGCAAAAGAATATTTCCACCAAGAGTAAAGCCCATGGAGGCAAGAAAGTGAACAAGTTGCCAGGTGAGCAACATGAAAGAGAAGTTGTGAAGGAAGTTCTCATTTTGGAGAACAAGAGAGAAGTGCAGAAAGGAGATGAAGTGCCAAAAAGAGCACTTGAAAAGGCAAGAATGTCCATGAGAAAGTCATTCATGGGAACCTTGTGGTCCCTTATTTATATTGCTAATGTTGCCTTTGAATGGTTACATTCAGGTTTAGACAATCTTGTGAAGAAGGTCAAGAGAAAGGCCTTAAAAATTGAGAACATTGGTGTGGGAGAAGTCACCAAGCACACAAGTAGACGTACAAGAAGAATGGAAAAGAAAATTGCTGATGTTTACCTTGAAGAAATCAGACATGAGAAGTTTATTGAGGACCATGAACCAATGGAAGATGAAGAGGAATTCTATGAAGCCATGGAACATGCAGAGAAAGCAAGTGACCAGCCATGCACGCAAGAGGAAGAAAGTGTAAACAAACAAGAAACCAAGCAAGGCAATGAACCCATGGAGCATCCTGGAAAAGAGGTAAAGCTAAATGCAATATTAAATATTTCTAATAAACACATAGCTTGCTGATATACAAGTTGGAGGAAGAGTGAAGGCGTTAGGTAAAACAATTGGCCATGAGAACACAGTGCCCAAATGGATGGTGAAGCACACACTCAAACAAGAAAGGAATGAAAGGTCAGGTTTGAGTTTTAGTTCTGATTTTACTCTTACGTTTGGTAAGTATGTTAATGAAAAAGAGAATGAAGAACCAAATGATATTGACCTTGCATTGATAGCACAAGAGCATGGATATATAGTGCGTAAATGGCAAAAATCAATTTCTCGGGAAAATGCACAAGTGTGTGTCTAAGAGAGTGAGAAAACATGGTGAAACATCTCAAGAAGATGTAAAGGATGATAGCAAACATGGGAGCATAAGGGTAACACCTAAGAGCTTATGGAGGAAGGTGGAAGCAAAGTCAGAAAATCAAGAACATGAAGAGGAAATGGTGAGTTATGCAAGAAGCACTCCATGAACCCAAGAAGTATACAAACGAAATGAAAGGTAAACTAATTGTTTTCGATGATTGGTGTGATGATAAGCATGAGTATAGTTTCTGATTTACCCTCTAAAAGTAGCTTGCATAATGATACATGGACTGATTTGTCTATAAAGACTAATATGCAACAGGGTGAAGGTGACCAAGAAATGGGGGAGACTGAAGACATGATAAATGTGAGTAATGGAAGTTTTTTGAAACAAGAAGAAATGGGAGAATGTACTACTGAAAAACAAAGACTTGAGAATGGAAAAAAAAAATCTAGTGCCCAAATATGATGACATCAATGATGGGCTAGATGAAGAAGCTTTGAATAGAGAGCTAGAGAAGATAGAGAAAATTGTTCAATCCATCTAAAGAACTGTATGAAGAACTGAGTGAAGGTGGAACCATGTTGTACTAGATAGAGAAAGAGACAAAGCAAGAGGAAAATGGAATGGGGAAGGACAAATTGAACTTGGTCATTGAAGAAGAAAATGGAGAAAAGGAAGAAAAATAGCCAACAGGCATTCAAGAGGCTTCATGGCCTCAAACTTTTACTTTCTAATGTTGCTTTTAATATTGTGAATACAAGTTTGGAAGACATAGAGATGAATCAAGTGTATGATTCAATGAGAAATCTCATGAGACAAGAGAAATAAGAAGATATAGAAGACATATATGATGATGAGGTTGAGGCATGTGTTAGCATAATTTAGCATAGGCATATTTATTGCATTGTCTTTTATTTAATAATGTGTAACATGTGCACTCTAGTCTAGTGACTTGCATTCAATATTGTTATGTTGGATAACATTCAATATTGGTATTAGTAGTAATTACATGTGCATGTGAGATGGGTCTTATCATCTCGTAGTTGGTGTCTAATAGGGTGTCATGTCTATCCATATGAAGCTGTCTAATATCTATAAATATTACAGCTCTTGCATTGTTATGTAATCTGATTTCATGATCAATAATATTTGTGAGGCTTCTGTCCCTCTTTGGTCATTGCAATCTAATTCTATTCTATCATTTGGTATCAAAGCTATACCATTGTTATCATTTGGTATCAGAGCAAGTTCTATTCAAGTAAGGTTGAAGAGGAGCACTATTGGAGAGGATCCATTGGAGAAGAAGATCTGCATCAAAGAAGAGCCATTGAAGCATCCCGCAGACTCCATTCCTTCCAAGCATCCCTCAACTAAAATTTGACCTATCCACTTATTTGGAAGGTAATTTTTTTTTTGATTAGTCATTGGCATAGCCAATTGATTCAACATATTGGCGGAATATTTTAGATTTGGAGATCTTTAAAAAAAAAAGATCTTGAAAAAAAAATTTCGTCAAAAAAAAAGAGATCTTGAAAAAAAAGGAGAAAGATATTGAAAAAAAATTACAGATCTAAAAAAAAAAAAAGTGAAAAAAAAAATCAGATCTAAAAAAAAAAAAAAATCAGATCTGAAAGTGGAGGTGTGAAGAATTCGGGAGCAAAGGTTGAAGTTGTCCCGTCAACAAAATTCCAGCAGATAGCTCTCATAAAAAAAGACGTAACTTTTTCATACAATGTCAGATTGATGTGCTATTTTTTTTTGGAAAGATATGAAGGAGATGCACAACTTTGTAGTTTACATCATCTTCAGATTCAGCCTCTACATGTGACGAAAAGTCTGTGCAAGTCGGGTCATTTTTTTTTAAAACAAATCAGATCTAGTTGGTAAATTGGTAAAATCTCAAAAAATAATATTATGATTCTTCTAAAATTTTGTTGGTTTCAATAAAAATATTGTATGATACTACTGTCAAAATTTTAGAAAAACCCAGATCATGGTTTATGAGAAAAGGTGAAAACAATATTCAGATTATTTGTTTGGATCTTGGGAACAAACTGGTCAACGGTTCAATTCCCACTCTCTCCATATTTTTTATTAAATTATTTTTTTTAGAAAATTTGGAGAAATTACTAAATTTTGGGGAATTTCCAAATTTAGAAGCTCATCAAACACATTTAGAGCCACTGCTAAATTTAGCGGAAAAACACCTATTGGGGGTAAAAAATATTTTTGGCCTAAATTTTGTATTTTGTGATTCTGGACACTTTTTTGTCAAGAGGGGGGACACAAAAAATTCATTTTGATGTACTTTTGGAGTATTTTATACTAATCTTGGTGCATATTTTTTTTTTTTAAAAGTGCAAATTTTTATTTTGTGTTTGGTTCTATCACACAAGCTCTTTGATCTCATAGTAGCGTTCGGTATATACGGTGCGTTTGGGAAGCACTTACGGGTGATGTCGTCGTGACTACTACTACACTTAACGCCTAACACAACTGCCTAAATGTCATCTGGGCATCGACCCTATAAAATCGACAGGGAGTAATAAGGACACAATACACACACATTTGAGCCCTTCCAATCCGTTTGTGCTTGCACAAACCCCCTCTCCGTACTGTCTACGTACCGCGTACTAAATTCTTTCACGTTTGTTAACACCTCTTTCCGTACTATCGGGTATATCTGAAAGGGTGATCTTCTTCCACGTACCGATGGGTATATCGGAAGGGAGCATATATAGAAAGGTTCGGTATATCGTCTTGACGATATATTGAGAGGGAGACCATAAACCTGGAGTGATAACAACCTTACCCTTTGTTAGAAATTCAGAGTTTCAGAAATTCAGATTGTAGAAATGGGTGCACAAGCACCAAAGTTCTTCTTTCCAGATTCACAACTGCTTAGAGGAGACAACTATGCTGCATGAAAATCGAAGATCAAAATGTTACTTGAGTTTGAAGACCTATGGATAGTTGTAGATGGAACAACAACAATATCACTTGATGATGGAAGACAACAAGTTAAATTTGACAGGGCCAATCAAAAGGCCAAGTTGATCATCTTGTTTGGCGTAACGGACGATGTGCAACCCCACATTAGAGATGCCATATCGGCCAAGGATGCATGAGATAAGTTGAGCACAGTCTATGAGGTAAAGAAAAAGAATGCCATCCTCAACCTACTATCACAACTGCATACTCTCAAGTTTAAGCACAATGAGAAGGTTGAAGTTTTTTTGAGACGAGTTGCTACTTTGAGGGCATCTCTATTAGCATTGGGAAAAGAGATAAGTGATGAAGACCTCGTACCAATTATGTTGTGAGCACATCCTCCTTCCTACAGAATCTTTGTGACAACTATTAATATGAGTGAATACACAGTCACCTTTGAGAAGTTGGTCAATCTACTCCAACAAGAAGAGGCAATGAACAACAAAGATCATGAAGATGAGCAAGCACTATCTTCCAATTATAAAGGAAAGGGAAAATTTCAATCCAATCACAAGAAGTTCCAACAAAATCAAAGTCAATAAAGGGACAAAAGTCAACGAGACAACACCAAGAAGTGTCCCATTTGCAATAGAGGGGGGACATGACATCAAAGATTGTTGGTACAATTCCTACAAAAAGGGTTCATCAAGAAATTCAAAACCCAATAACCAACAGGGTAACAACAATTCAAATCAAGGGAAGTCCAATAACAACAACAATTAAGGGCAGAAAAATGGTAATTGGAAAAGAAAACCCTAACAACAAGGGTACATTGCCGAACATGAGGATGATTCAGATGAAGGACACCACATGTATTCTACTCAATTTGATGAAGAAACCAAGTCCACATAAGATATCTGGTATATTGACTCGGGTGCAACTCGACACATGACTGGATGCAAGGATTGGTTCTACACACTACGTGACTCAACCTAACAAGAACCATGTATCATTAGGTGATGAATCATCATACACTGTCAAGGGGATTGGAAACATTTCACTACCTCTTAGAAAGCATGACTGTAAAATCACAGATGTATTGTATGTACCTAGGTTGACCAAGAATTTGCTATCAGTTAGTCAACTCCTTGATCATAACTTGAAGTTGGATTTTGACAGTAATAATGGAGAAAAAGTGTGCTTGATAAGAGATAAGTCAAGAGGTTCCAAGATTATAACAAGAGCCTCCAATGTGGGACGCATGTTCCAACTTGATTTTATCCACAAGGATGATCAAGCTCTAGTGTTCCAAAGACACACAATCTGCAAAACTATGGCATCGCAGATATGGCCACATCAGTTTTGGCTATCTCCAAACACTTTAAAAGGGCAACATGGTGAAAGGATTTCCTACACTCAAGCACAACACTGATAAGTGTCACAATTGCCTAGCTGGAAAGCAACACAAAGTACCCTTCCAGAAGAACACATATAGAGCTAAGGAAAAGCTTGATTTGGTGCAACACCGATCTTTGTGGGCCCATGCAACCAAGTCATTCTGGATGTCAATACTTCATGCTTTGTGGTGATGACTACTCAAGAAAGATGTGGATATATTGTCTAAGAAACAAGAGTCAAGCCTTTGAGACATTTCAGAAGTTCAAAGCACTTGTTGAGAATGAAGTTGGTCGCAAGATCAAAACTCTTCACTCAGATCAAGGGGAGGAATTCATAAGCAATGAGTTCAAGACTTACTTGAAAGCTCATGGGATTCATGGACAAATGCCTCCTACTCACACACCATAGCAGAATGGTATAGTTGAGAGAAGGAATCGTACTATCATGGAAATGGTGCGATGTATGATTGACGACTCAGGTTTAATAAAGACATTTTGGGCATAAGCTATAAGAACTGTAGTCTATTTGTTGAACAAAGTGCCCATAGTAGCTCTTGAAGGAGTGACACCTCAAGAAGCATGGTCAAATCAGAAACCATCAATTGCTCACCTAAGAGTATTTAGGTGCAAAGCTAGCATGGACATACCCAAGAAGAACAGGAACAAGTTGGATATGAAAGCTGAGAAAGTGATATTCATTAGATACAATGAAGAAGCACTTGGGTACAGATTATGGGATCCGAAAGCAAAGAAGTATACACAAGTAGGGATGTTGAGTTCTTTGAGAAGAAACAAGAAGATGCTCCACTCAACGACTCAACAAACATGCAGAATACACCTCTTGTGAAGAAAGAATTTGATGTTCCCACTGAAGATGACAGTGATGAATTGGATGATGGTGAAAAATTGGATCCACCACAAGCCAATGGAACAACTAAGAAGTTACCTAAATGGTATACTCAATTAATAAGAGAAGTAAATTTGTATGAAGCACCTAGCACATCATCCAATCCTAGACCTAGAACTCGCAGTGAAGCTCGTGAAGAGGTCAATTATGCCCTAATGAGTAGAGTTGTTGAAACATTTGAGCCATCTACAGTTCAGGAAGCCCTACAATCAAAATCTTGGAAAGATGCCATGGATTAAGAGTATCAGTCAATGATGAAGAACAACACATGGCAACTTGTCGACCTTCCACCAGGGAAGAAACCCATTAGATGCAAATGGATATTCAGGACTAAGTACAAATCAGATGGGACTATTGACAAGTATAAAACAAGGCTTGTAGCAAAGGGGTATGCACAATAAGAAGGCATTGATTATGAGGAGAAATTTTCTCCCATAGGCAAGATCAAGACAATCGGGATGATCTTTGCTCTAACTGCACAATTTGGTTGGAAAGTCCACCAAATGGATGTGAAAAGTGCCTTTCTTAATGGAGATTTGCAAGAAGAAGTCTATATGACTCAGCCAGAGGGTTATGTAATACCAGGAAAAGAGATGATGGTATGCAAACTCATAAAATATCTATATGGCCTAAAATAGGCACCCCGGGCATGGTACATCAAAATTGATGAGCATCTCATAAGTCATGGATTCAAAAGGAATCCTTATGACCCCAATCTCTACCTCAAAAAGAAAGGGGGGAGATTGTCATTGTGGTTGTTTATGTTGACGATCTAGTCATTATAGGCAGTTTTGTGAAGATGATCGATGCAATAAAGAAGGATTTTAATCGATCGTTCGACATGACAGATCTTGGACTCATGCACTATTTGTCTTGGGTTGGAAGTATGGCAAAAAGAGAATTATATCTTTGTGTCGTAGTTGAAATACACCAAGACAATGCTCAAGAAATTCAGGATGATGGACTGCACTCCTATTACTACACCTATGGAAGTGAGACTTCAGTTATCTTGTTCCAATCCATCACCACCGGTGAATGCAACTCTCTATCGGCAGTTGATCAGGAGTCTCATTTACCTGACATATACTAAACCAGTATCAGCTTTGCAGTCAACTATTTATCACGCTTCATGCAAGAACTAAAAATATGTCATTGGAAAGTAGCAAAGAGAATACTGAGATATCTAAAGGGTAAAGTTGACCTTGGTTTAGAGTACAAGAACAACAACAACTTCTTCTTGACAGGATATTCAGATTCAAATCATGCAGGAAACATGGATGATAGGAAGTCAACATCAGACTTCATCTTCTTTATGGAATCTGGACCGATATCATGGGGAAGCAAGAAACAAAACTTTGTTTCTCGCTCTTCTACAGAAGCAGAGTATCGAGCTACAGGTGAAGCTATTTGTGAAGCAATATGGCTATGCCGAATACTGGAAGGAATTGGTCTACCACAACATAAATCTACTCCAGTATATGTTGATAATGAAGGAGTTCTGAAGCTTGTTCACAATCCAGTATTTCATGAGAGAACCAAGCATATTGAAGAACAGGTTCATTTCATACGCGAGCATGTCTTGATGCACAACATACAATTCCAGTTCTGTCCTACAGCTGAACAGAAAGCAGATGTTTTCACTAAGTCACTTGCACGTGACAAATTTACACTGTTCAGAGAGTTCCTCTCCACTTCATTGGAAACTATGCAAAATTAAGAGGGGGAATGTTAGCATAATTTAACATGGGCATATTTATTGCATTTTTTTACATTGTCTTTTATTTAATAATGTGTAACATGTGCACTCTAGTCTAGTGACGTGCATTCAATATTGTTATGTTGGATAACATTCAATATTGGTATTAGTAGTAATTACATGTGCATGTGAGATGGGTCTTATCATCTCGTAGTTAGTGTCTAATAGGGTGTCATGTCTATCCATACAAGGTTGTCTAATATTTATAAATATTACAACTCTTGCATTGTTATGTAATCTGATTTCATGATCAATAATATTTGTGAGGCTTCTGTCCCTCTTTGGTCATTGCAATCTAATTCTATTCTATCATTTGGTATCAAAGTTATACCATTGTTATCAGCATGGACTTGTGAAGATGTGAAGAAGCTGAGAAGAAGGAAGCACAAGAAGAAGGAGGAGACATCCATGGAGACCAAGAAGTCTCAAATTATTCTTTCTAATTGTTTCTCTGAGTGGTTGTATACATAGGCTATATAGTTCCGAGTTGAGGCACTTGAAGGTGAAGAAGCACCAAAGTATGATTTTGAATACATAAGTATGGAGCAGTTGTAAGAAGAACTAAAAGCATTAGAGGAAGTCATACATGAAGCCAAGGATACTGATGTAGATAGACATGAAGAGAAGACAAGTGAAGAGGTGGTAGAAGACAATCATATTTCAGTTACAGAGCCATGTGAATCTTCAAAATAGGTTAAGGAGGAGGATTTCAACATTAAAGACCTTCATTTCATTCCTAAGGTGAAGCAAGCCTATCAAGAGGTCAAAGATGAAAGAGAAATAATATTGTTGATAAAGCAAGTGGAGAAGACTATCAAGTTTTGTGAGAACATTCTTAGCAGCGATCAATGAGTTGTAGCTACATGCTGTTATGAACACAAAATAGAGTTGACATACCTAGTGAAGGAGATGGAAGACCTATAAGAGGAAATCTTGAAGACAAAGACCATGAAGAGGAAGATGAAGCAAGGAACAAGCAAGAAGAGAAGAATTAAGGAGAGGAAATGCGAGGAGCAGATGGAGGAGATAAAGTATACAAGTAAATGCAATGAGGATGAACTGGAAGACAACAAAGAAGAAGAACCATTTGAGCAGGAGCTCAAATTTATTCTCTCAAGGGCACTTTGATGCAGGAGCATCAAGGACAAAGACATAATAAGGTCATATAAGACCATAATACATGTTTATAGGTGTGTTGGAGTTAAATATGTTGTAAAAGTGAATATATGTTTGTAAGAAGATTGTAAGGTGACTTGACTTGGCATTTAAGGGGTAATATAGGCTAAATAAGGTCTTTTTAAGCCTTGTCATCATGTAATAGTTGTCTTGTTTGGATTACATGAGAGTATTAAGGTGATCTACATGTGATTCTATGTTGATGAAGTTGTTGAGTCTTCTTAGGAAGTGTGAGTTGGCTGAGGAGTCAGTTTAGGAGCTTGTTAGAGTCTTTTCTTAGCCAATTGACACCTATTTCATAGGTGATTTGAAGACTAGGAGTAGAACAGAGGTTCTCAATGTGGTAGAAATGAATAATAATTGATGTATGATGTTTTAGAGGAAGAATATACCTCTGTTGGCATGAAATTGCATGTTTCTAAATGGACTGTGTTGAGAACACTGGCAGGGCAGCAAGCTATAAACCCTCAATACCTTTTAAATGATGCAAAGCTCCTGAATGATAAGATGGAAAGGATCTACATGTAACAAGGATCACCCACATTATTTTTAGAAGGTTTGAAAATGTGTAATTTAATTGTATTTGCAAAATGTGCCTTCTCGGGCCCGATCTAAGGCTCAGTAGAACTTGTTATTGTATGGATGAAATTTCTTGAAAATTTCACAATAACTCTGTATTTACATGATCTAACCACTTTCCAACTTTCAAGAAGAGTGGTTTTGTTTCACTCAATATAAATAGGACTGTATATTCGAGCTAAAACAGTGAGGTACAATGCACAGTTAGACAAGGAAACAAGCATTTTTTGTATTATAACATGATTAATCATGATGCTAGACTGATATGAATGTGGAGGTAGGTGTATTTGACATGATTGAGTGATCTTATGTGAGTGTAAGTGAATAAATTGTCTTAATTTAAGAAAATAAATGGTTGCACACTCTGTGAGACTGGTAATACCTCGAGAAGGCTTATCTAAACGTTAATATCCATAAATCAGACTGGTAAATGCTTAATTTAAGGAGCTAGAATAACGATGAAGATATGAAAGTTTGTGTGGAGAGGGTTATAACATATAAAGACCTTGTGTAAAAATTTGGAGTCTTAAAACAAAGACCTAGAAAATTTATGAAGGATTTACGACTGTCCCAAACGAGTTAGTTTTTCAAGAGCAAGAAATAAAAAAAAATGAGATAGAGGGAACCAGACAAAAGTCTAAGCCATGAAACTTTAGGAGCAAGGTTTTATGGAAAAATGAGAGCCAATGAATCTTGTCAGACCTTCTGGGTATTAATGAAACTCTAAATGGTAGGATAGAGGAGTTGAGTTAAGATGGTCCACCATTGTAATTTGGTGATAACAATATTTTAACATGGTTAGTTGTTAAGCATATTGTTATGTTAGTTATTGTACAACTAATGTTTAACTTTTATAGATGGTTAAAAGTGAAATCAATAAATATTTATATTTATATGCTTATTATGATGTCTATATGGATATTGTAACTCTAACCATGCTGATATTGTGCTAGATATAAAATATATTGGATATGTGTTCACGTTTTTTGGTACAAGAACCATTACTTGGAACAAAAAAAAGAAACCACCAGTCTCCATTTTTTCTACTGAGGCAAATTATAGAAGTGTAATGGAAGCAACGAAGAATCCATGTGGTGAAGTGACTTTTGGAAGAGATACACATGGAAGTTAAAGGAATTATTCATCTTCTATGTGGTGGTCAGAGTTGTATTTCTCTTGCTAAAAAATATAGTTCAATATCAGAGAACGAAGCATATTGAAGTTCATATGCATGTTATCCGAGAGAAGGTTCTCTGTAGTGATAAAGAACTCCAGTACTACCAAACTGAAGATTATATTGTAGATATGTTTACGAGACATTGTGTGCTATAAAATATAGCAAGTTTTGTGCAATGCTTGGCCTTTAAGAGTTTTTATTGAGGGGTATTGTGCATGGAAATGTCACCTCCTAATGGTCGGCTAGTTGTTGACTCCTTCTCCTCTATACTTCTACTCTGATATAAAGAATTGTAAAATGATATTTTATGATTTACGCAAACTTGTATAATTTACAGTATACAGTCCAATGTGTTGCATCTATTTGTAAAAGAGGTCCTTGTGTTATAAAAATATCCTAGAGATGCGGTTTTAAGAATTTTTCCATGAGAAACGATGAGATGTAGTCTCACAAATCATGCTTAGCCTAAATCATACTTTTGATTTATGGATTCCAAATCTTTTTGTACTAAAAGGTAAGTTGAGCATGATGAAGGTGTTATAATTCCTTCAAAAGTGATATGCTAGCTTAAACCTTCACTAATGGTTTATGGATTTGTAAATCCTATTGTACAAACATGTAATGTTGGCATATGGATCCCCACTTAATATTAAGGGGGAGTATTAGAGAATAATATTAAGTGAGCATAATATTTAGTTTATAATTAAATAATATAGATAATAAATTTGGTCCAAATTATTACAAATAATCTAACACAATAATATCATAAAAGCACAAAATATAAAATTCATTCGGGATATCTTATTCATGATTGATGAGTTACATATATAGATCAATTAACCCCTACAATGGTGGAGTCAAACATAATCTTCAATCCCTACAGAATCTCAACCCCATCTCTTAATATCTCTCTAACATCCCTTTATTATCTCGTACAACTTTAGTTACGTGAGTTGTTCTCACAACTCACCAATATAATTAAACTATTACAACATTATGAGTTGTTTATATCACAACTCATATATTACAAATACACACATAATGTTAATGTTCACACTAACATATAAATTCCTAACAATAGAATATATTTTATATTCTTTTTTATTTAATATAAACTTTATATTAGGTTTATTAGTTATTTAATAAATAATTATTAAATAAATTAGGGTGCACACCTCGTCACTTAATAGTTATAACCCTTCGGGTTATTTAAATATGGTTATGGGCCATAATCAGTTGTCTTGTATTACATCGGGTTAAAAACATGGAGCAGGAAGTGAGGAATGGAGTTACTGGACTGGTTAAAAAGTTTCTCATTTAATGGAAAATTCTTTCGATGGTTTTTTACCCCATTGGGGTTTTCCACATTATATCGGGTGTCACTGTGTAAATGTGTTGTTTCATTTGTCTTTGTTAAATGTTAAATGTTTGGTTGATTTAATAAATATGTTATATAGTTAATTAATATCTCGGTCTTAATACCGTTTAGGTCCTATGCTTCACTCTCACGAGTCATGTGTCTTCACAGCACGAGTCTTGCATTCCAATGAGTCCTGCGACAATGTGTTGATGAATCCTTCCCTACAAAGCGAGTCCTATGCTAGTGCATAGGTGAGTCATGCGCTAATACATGGGCTATTCCTACGCTCCAAGGTGAGTCTTACGCTAGTTTATGTGTGAGTCCTGTGCCAATGCACGAATGAGTTTTGCATTGGTCCATGTTTGAGTCCTGCATTGAATTAAGATACGATCTTCGAACATATTGTTAATGCAAATAAAGACTCATTTAAACTCATTTGAAGAAGTATATACAAGATAAAAATAACAAGGTTATACACAAAAATTCCTTTCAAATATACTAAATGTTACGCCCTTAGTCTTATAGCTTATATTGGATATGTAATGTCAACTTGTGGCTTACATAATCTCTCTTATTTTCATAAGTTATTTATTTATGCTTTCATATGTTTAGTAGGTTTTCCTTGGTGTTTTCCATAGCATTGGATTGGTATATATAGGTCGTAGTGAGGAGTAGTTAATCATCATATTGAGCACCTAAGTCTTATTGTATGGTTTGGAGGTTTCCCCCTCGAAGTGGCTAAGCTATTATAAGTAATTTCATTACACTACATGATTAATTACAAAATGATAATATCATACTTAGTACAAAATGATGATACTACAAAATGGGGGTTTACATAGGCATTAACAGGGCTCATCAATTCACAATCATCTCATTGTCTCTAAGTGTCTACAATTACTTAATTCCCCTTTTCCTTGCCCATTGCAGGCCATGAATGAGAGATTCATACTCTGCTGAGTTGTTAGAACAACTAAACTGAAATATGAAAGCAAATTAATACCTCATACCAATAGGAGATACAAGCACTACACCAACTTCTTCCCCTTGTTTGATTATAGAACCAATAAAAAAAACTTTTATCAGATGACATGATCTTGATTATTTGACTTTATAACATTATAAACAGGTGAAATTTCTTCATGCAGAAAATAGATTCCAAGGACATATTATTCAATTTTCTTGTAGGGGTCAAAACCATGGAACATAGTTCCCTATTCATAAAGTATTAAACCTAGGATTCCATCTACTTGTGTGTTTCTTGGAAATCTTGGTGATCTTTTTTATAAAAATAGTATAATTTACTTTGATGGGGTTGGGCACATAAGGTTCTAAATGATATGTGGAAATTGGTTCTTACCTTATGGCGGCCCTGGTGCATATCTTGTTTGGAAAAACATGATAAACCAATCCACAATTAAATTCCCACCAATATTAGCAATGAAATCCCGTGAGAGGCACAAAGCAAGGAAGGGGGGAAATCAATAATGAAAATATCCTATGGAATTGAAAAGTTGGGACATACATGTAGGGTAAGGCTTAGACCTATGATAACTCCAACGATTCTCACCGTGGTTCCATCCAATTGCACTACTCCTTTAGAGAGTGACTCATATTCAAGACCAAGTTGGTTCGATATTTGTTTGGGCATCACTGAACTACTTTCCCTTGAGTCAATCATGCAATTGTGCACTAGATGATTACCTATGATCATATATACATAGAAAGGTGGTGAATTCATGTTCTTACCTGTTTGGTCATCCTTCAGCCGAAGCATGTTAGTGAGTAAAACGTTTTTCTTCTCCTTAGATGATCCATGCGGTATGGCAAGATCAGTCATGACAACTTGTAAAATATCTATATGTCTAGGAATAGCTAGGGATTCCCAAATTGAGATAATCACATTGGTCTTCTTAATCTACTTTGGAATGTTGAAAGGAGTACTTGTGAATTTCTTCAACATAGGAGCGACACTCTCCTTTCTTTTTTGTTTAATCCACAACTTTTCTTTGGATGGAGGAATTTATACATTCCAAGAGATCTCTTTTCTCAGCTGGTCCATAATGTTCTATAGGTATGTAGAGCACTGTGGGTTTATTATGTTCCACAGATTGCTTATTGAATCTTGGAATCCATCTATTTCTGTAGATTGTCTATTTTGGGGAGGAGGACTTAGTGAAGTAAGATATGGAATGATTTCTTCCGCTTACCTTCTTATGGACCTGGTGTTTGTGGCTACACTTGATGAAGACACGTGATTGCCTTCTTGAAGCTTATTGACCCTATAAAAATCCTCTCTTTTTAAATTCACAAGTGAAGTATCACTTGGTAGTTCTTGAACAACTTCTTGCTACAAATTTCCCTCCTCTGATGCAACTTGAGAGAAAGATGCAATTTTTACCATCAAATCTTGGTTTAAAATTCCATTGGGGAATGTTTCTTAGGGAAACACCTATCATAATCCTACACTAAATTATTTTGAACTGGAACCAAGGCCTTAGATGATCTAGTAACATTAGGATTGTGTGACTGAAAAGGTTTTGTAGGGGTAATCTAATTATGATTTGGAGGATCTATTTGATATGGTGGTTTGTTTGGTGGATAAGAAGGTTTTTTGGGTTGGTAAGGAGGCTGGTAAGGTCTTAAATTTTGAGTTTGTTTCCTCTTCAATGATACCAACTCATTTCCAAAATTTTAGATCTACTTCATGACTTCTTATAACTGACTTAAGAGATGGTAGAGGTAGATGCTTCACTTTATCTTTAGCATCTTGGAGATGGGATAAGAGCTAATTAACGATTTTGGTAAGGTGTGGATGTCCCTACCTCTAAGGATATGGGCATTGGGGGTATAGGAAAATGTTTTCCAACTTGAATAAGACTGTTTTCCTCTCTAATAGAAATATCATAGGCATCAGGTAAGGTTATACCCTCATGTAATAGATCATGACAGAAATGTCACTATTTAAAGCCCTTAGATAATAGAGAAATGCATACTGGCGTGTAGGTATTACCATTTGGGGGATTATATCCTATGTCATCTAAAATATGATGTTGAAATTGGTCATTAGTTCATGAGGTGCTCTTTTTGTTGTAGTCAGTTTCTCCACTAAAGATAGATTGTTTGACTTATCTTCAAACTAATTATAGAAAACATCTCCTAGTTCATTCCAAGTAAAGATGGAATTCACTCTTAATCTTTTGTACCATTGCAAAGCTTTTCCTTTGAAATAAGCTTTGAACATCCTAACTACTACATTATCCTAAGTGACATGGTATACTAAACAAATGCTTGCAACACCCTTTATGTGCTCATGGGAGTTGTAGTGTTCTCGCTAGTGAAGAAAGGAACACTCTTTAAAGATGCAACAAGAATATCATCATATTGGGCTAAAAGTAGAGGACTTCCTCCATTGAAAGTGAAAAATTCTTGATTTATTTGGTGAGCCATGAATGTAATGGCTCTTAAAACTCTAGAAGACAACAAGAAAGGCCTACCAGGTGGAAGAGTAGAGAGAAATTTGTTTGGAGGTGATGGTGATCTTCGTACGAAACTACCTCTTCTTCTTCTCCTTGGTGACAATTGAAAGTAGTCAAAATACTCTTCACATGCTATCTTTTATCTTGTTTGAATTTGTCTCATGAGATAAAGACACTTGTCCACTTGAACTAGGAGATGCGAGTCACCACAATTTGTTTTATAGAGCCTCAAAAAGTCTTAATAACACTAACAAACACACCAAACTCTTATTGAAATTACAAGAAATTCCTTCACGTCCCATCGGGCATGCCAGAACTGTTAGAGACCAGAAGTAGCACCCTTTGATTGATCATAGAACATCAAATAATTTAGTTAACATGGGATTATCTTCAAAGTGTGGGAATTTTATCCTTGAGAAAAACCTTCAGAGAAGGTTGGTTCCTTCTCTCCCAGCTCAAGGAAAACTAACCTAAACTACTCAAACTACAACTAAATCTAAAGCTAAATCTAGAACATACATGATCTAGGGTTGAGAGGAAAGGGAAAATCTAAAAAATGAAAGAATGGTGATGTGTCAACACTAAGATAGTATTCAAATCTGACCGGAAAGACAAAAAACAATTGCAAATGTAGACATTTAATGGAAACACAAAGTTCTGAAAGAGGTGAATGAATAAAACTTAATGAACACAAGAGGGTAAACATCCACAACAAATATAGAGCATTCAAAGCGAAAACAATCACAGATGTATTGCATTCAGAAAGTATTCATCACATTAAGAGAGTAGAGGCTATGAAATTCCTACGAAAATGCTAACTGCAAGGGTCTAAAGGAAAGAAAATTCCTTGCTCCAAGGAAAGGCATGCAAATTCGGTAGAAAGGAACCCTTACAAAATGCCTATGCAATTACATTTATACGATATGAGAATGGAAGAGTCAGAGAGATGAGAGGGAAATTTGAATTTGGATTTTCAATGAATGAAGACGAATATTTCACTCATGGATCTTGTCACCATTAATCTCCTCGACAGATCACAATTTTCCTCTTCAACACACCATCGGCATTCACATGTGAGAGCATAGGCGCCGTTTAAGTATTTAAATTGGGTAGGTGATGTGGTTGAGTTCTTTAGAACAAGCAAACTACGTGTTAATTATGTTCCCCCCCGAGCTTTTGTGGTTCTCCCTTGAAACAACATCTTTCTCTACATTCCTTCATTGTAAAAATATATCCTTTTTGGAGATGAAGCGAATGCAAACTTTCTCATGTAATTTGGAGCTCTCAACCAGAAAAAATGACCAAAAAACTAGTTCCTCCTTATCTCGCGGCTTTCTAAAAAAATTCGCAGCTCTTTGAATTTGAGCACCTCCACGGATTTAGAACCTGCGAGATGATACCTCTCGAGTATACACAGGAATCTTTACCCGTAATGCCATAAAATTTTAATTCCTCACGCCTTACTGATCACACATGTGCCTTTCCTCGCACTTTGTTTCTCGCACATCAGAGCCATGAAGGTTTTTCCTTCTTCATTCCATGGCTTAAGGATTTTGCACAATGCTTCATCTACAAAACCCACATAACATTGAGATAGTGTTTCATGATTTTTGGACAGTTTATCCATTTCTCAACCTTCTTTATTACCTTGCTGATCCGGTGACACCTTCATTATACATCGTGGATTTCCCCGAATACGTAATCCCCCCCGTGGAATTGATAAATTCCCTGAAAATGCATCCCTTCTCAAAACCCGCGGGGCTTTGCAATCCTTTATTTTGCGAAAGTGAATTCCGTGACACACTGACATTTCATCTTCTACTGCAGACCCTCACCTGTCTTCAATTCGGGTTGCGGATTCGAAAATTATCTGAATTTAAATCCTTTGCGAATGTGAATGTCTTTGCGACCTTCGAAAATTTCTCACATCCGCAGTAGGATGACCTTGTCATCTACAAAATACCCAAACCATTAACATTTCATTTCGTGTAATCTTATAATCCGTGAAACACTAATTTTTCCTCAATAAGCCTCTGCATCTTTCATACTTCACCATTATTTGGACCTTGACGCCAAGAAGGAAGCCGCCTTAGTCATGAGCTTAATGAGTCATCCAAAATAGCAAAGGGGGTACTATTTTGAATAACATGAATTTTGGCAAAAGTTAAACGTATGTTGGAAAAAAAATAAAAAATTATTAGTTTTTCATGGTGAAGCCATGCCACTTTTTTGCAAGTTGAAGACATTCCATGGAAAGGTGTTATATCATTTTTTTATTAGTTGATGAACATGTCTCCTTAAACTTTATAATGTATATGACAAATCAATTATGTTGTGTGTGTGATGGAATAGATGGGTAAAGAACAGGAGGATGGGTAATGTGACTCCAAATCGTGATTTTTAACTCTATGCAAAGGTTTTCATAATGCCTACAAAAGGAACATATGTTATTTGGGTTGCATTTGGTCAGTGCCTATGCCATTAATGTTAAACTAACACACTTCATGTTTATAAAATATTTGAAAAGTCATGTCTGCAATAGTTCTATGTAACGACTCTTTATATATTTAGATGGAGATTAGAGGTATAATGCATTGAGAGTGACCTGTTTGAGACTAGTTGGTTACATTTGTGAAAAATGGCCTAATACAACGTGAACTCTCCAATACATTGTGTGAACCATGTCTAATTTTTTATTTTAAAACAACTATGGTCTTTTCCATGTTGCTAAACTATCCCTATACTGTTTGATGGGATGTTTGAAACCAAGGGAGCAGTTATGATCCCGCCAGAGGGAAAGATATATGCCTCTTGTTGTTTTTGTTGAAGTGTGTGGGATGAACATAACACATAAATAACAATAACGATTAATATCATTATTCTTTAAGAGAAGGGAGCCTACAATAATAGAAATTATAAATATTTTCTTGAAATGGTGGACTGATTTTGGCTGCTTTGAAACATGATATGGTGGAAAAGGTTGGATGTACATGATGCAACCCATGTCTTCAGTTGGCTACAATGCAAGTTTGTAAAATGAGGAAATGCAAAGAGATTGTGATGGATTATATACATATATTTGACAAAAAACCCACTTTCAATCATGAAAACAATTCTTTCTCTATACCTAATTACCCTATTATAGATTGGATAATGAAGACTAGTTTTTGATAGATTCGTGAGGAATATCATAAATGCGAGCAAGGTTTTTAGAGCCTTGTACCTAACACTAAAATTCATCAAATCAATTTTTTTGCTATGAGATAGTTAGTATAACCATAATTTGAATGTTTTAGAGGAGTATATTAACATTCCCAAAAAAAATATTGATGGTTGCTCGAAGGTTCTTTATTCGCTTTCAGGTTTTTGGATACTCTATATATGACCATAAACATCTTGAATTTCTTATATATTCTTTATGAATATCTCCAAATACACACAAAATCAAACATTCTTCTTAAATCTTATCATGTAAATTCTTACAAAAAGAAATAACTTAACAATTTAATGACTAAATCGGATTTAACTATTTCTTGATTTGTATTGGATAATTGATGTAAACTCACTTTCCCATGAAACATATATCTAGTCAGTTATCCCTCCCCAAGTTATTGGTAAAAAGAAGGAACAAAGGGTGAACAATTAAATTTAAGCTTGTAATAACAATGTTGACCAAATATCATAATATTAAAATTAAAAAGTTTGGAGAGTGGGGGAGATTTCAAGATCAAATTAATAGAACATATCTTTAAATATTAGTTAGAGTGTTTAAGGCATGCTTTAAGAGATATAATATCAATTTTTTTTATGATAAGAAAAAAATGGCCAAATAGTTAAGAGTTCAACATCGACTCCTTAGGTTATTGAAAGCCATGAAAATTTATACAATAAATTGGAAGATCTCAAATATATAAAATCAATATTGATATATAATACTTAGTTTTAAATCATATTTGAGATATGACTATCTTGATAGACTTTTCTTGTTAAGATTCTACTTTTTACTTCTATAATATTATTATATGCTTTTTTTTTTTTCTTAATTTTTTTAAATAAACAAATTTAGAAGTATATACATCATGCTTTACATTAAATATAATAGATTATTATTATTGAGTAAGTCTATATCTAAATTAAATTTTTCTGCGTGTAAAGAATCATGACTAAACAACATTCAATCTATCAAAATCACTCAAATAAATAATTGAATAACCATCATTCTCACGAATCAAATTACAACCCTTTCAGTGTTCATCATCATTTTCAATTATCAATTACAACATAAAAAATTGTTCCTATAACATAACTTTACATCATTTGTGATAAGCAACAGTTGGCCACATTGAATGTGGCACAACATTTGCCAAATGTCCACTAAATTTATTGACCCAAACTAGAGTGCTCAAAATAATATGATGTCATTTTGGTGCTTCTCATCTTTAAGATTAAGAATACCCAGTCACATCCACGTCATGATTGTTTTCTAAGTAATTTTAAATTTTTTTTTTTTGTGTTGCTTAACTTTACAAGTACTATAGACAAGAGTGCCCCCCTTTCGAATTACATTTTTACACGTGCTTCTATCGTTATCTCGATTAGATATTTAGAGAGAGACAAATGGGGAGAGTGACTTTTTATTATGCTTTTTCCATACAATAATGCATCCCAGATATGTCATATCTTTGTTTTTCAACTACTTGAAAATAATAAAGTTTTTATGTGTCTATCGAATAAATCTCAAAAAGAAAGAAAAGATCTGTCCACTTACATTTTCTAGATTTTTCTAGATTACAATATACTTTTGAGCAACATATGATAGCGATGTTGGTTTATTTTTATTTATGGATAGTATTTTATCTCGAGTGACCTCCTCTCTATTTTTTTTTTTTTTCTTTTCTGTATTTTGACTACTAATGGAATTTTTTTTCCCCGTAATTTGACGTATTTAAGATGTATCTGACCACTAAAAATGACGGAAATCTGTTTGTATTTTGACAGATTATATTTATTTAAAGTATGTGTTTTGAGGCTCGAGGGCAAAGGAAAATAGAGAAAAACTGCTGCATCAGGTGAAATTACAAGCACTTATTTTATTATATAAAATGTGATTTCGAACAAATTTTTTACGTGTTTTGACGGATTTGTCCCTTATAGCGGTTTAGTCCTTCAATGCTTTTATTACGGCTTCTACTAAACAAACAAAAATTAATATACTAAACACAAAAATTCCATTCAAATCTTTAAACTTTCTATGCATTGAGTTTATCTAAGAGTGAAAAAATATAACTTATCTAAAAAATGTTATTTCACAAAAAAATTACAATTTACTAACGGAGAAAAGTACACAATAGGGGACTTAGTTTTTATCTTTTGTAAGATTTACTATTGCAGACCTCTCATTTGAATCAGTTTCTCTGCATGCTTTTACTTCATGCAGTTTTTTTAATGTTGTGTAAGATTAAGACTAAAGTTATCATTTGAATCATTTTCTCTGTATGTTTTTACTTCTTGCATTGGTGGGGTATCATACTATTTTTATAAGTTAAATATTTTGCATATTAAGATACACTTATAGATTTTAAACTGTAGTTTGATCGTTATTTCTATAGATTTATCTAGTTTACTATGCTTGTAATTTGATTCCTCATAAGAACTTGATTGAAATAGTACATGTACTTAGAAGTTAGATTTAAAGATTGAATTGTTGTATTAAGCTTTCTCCTACTTTTAAGTTTGAATAAAGTGTTGTGTAACTCAGGTTGAAATCTTCTTCATTGTATTCAAGTATTTTTTAACATATTCAAGTGCCCTTTGACAAAGTATCTCTATAAATAGTTGGTATTATTTTTTTCATTTCGTGTAGATCTTAGACCTTTTTCTAAATCTGTCATTTTGGTTTGATTATATTCTTCAGTGTATTTAGCCAAGCCTTTATAACATATATAATTACAATATTTTCTAAAATTTTGTCACTTTTGTAACGAAATGGAAGTCATCAATAATACAATTCTTAAATTTGTTTATATGAGAATCAAATAATTGTATACAATTAATTTTTAATGGTTGGATGAGTTTGGTCATCTGCATGTTGCAATTGAAAATACCCTATATATAACACATACAACAATTCACATTCCAATTGCATACTTCTAAATTTTGCATACATATCTACATAAAATTCTCTTCCCATCTTCATTAAGATTTGGTGTATATAAAATATTCATTTCATAAACGAAAACTAACAAGACCATTTTAATTTACATTTGTTTAATTGTTTTGTATATATAATTTTTTTCCCCGTATCTCAAAAACCATCAGCGTCGACAGTATTTGCCATATCATGGCCTTCTTTTATTTTATTTCTTGGTTTGATTTAGAATCTATAGAATGTTAGTTTATTGGTAGATTATTGCGTGTATTTTTTTTTTTATGGGGGAGAGATCATCTATCCATCATTGTCTTTGCTTTGTTTTGTTGAATAAAAAGGTTTATTCGTTTTTCTATTCCTACCCTACTTCATTGTCGCCGCATCTCATCTTTGATAATTGTAAGGCAATTCTTAATATTTCAAAGTTTTTTTTTTTTTAAAATTGTATGTTAGTTGATAATAATTGAACATTTTTTTGTAACTAGCAATCGTATGTTAGTGGTGTAATAGAGATGTCGATATAGACGTATTGAAGAGCTTAAATTTGAAGGACAAACATTATAGGAGGAAGAGGGGTAGTGAAGAAAGAGATTCAGGAAAGAAAAGTTTAGGGGCGGGGGAAATGTATGGAGATCTCATTTTTCTTCTAAAAAGACACATATGTCAATCATTTGAAGGAGAAAGGGAGTTTCGTGCACAAATCATTGAGGTAACGTACCATCGAGATATCTCATAAAGCAAGCCCCTACTGATAAATAATAATAATGTCAATAGTTGTTTTTTTTACAATGTCAACCTTGTGTTTTGTGTATGGTTAGAGCTCACAAATATTTAAGGTGAATATAGTTGCACGTGCCATGGGATAATTTAGAGAGGGATGTGTCGAGGGCACTCGACATCCCATGTCGAGTCAATGTAATAGCTGAATTTGATAATCACAAAATATGGCAGATCATGTAGTTTTGCACCATCATTATAGACAATCATCTTAGGCCATTCTCCATGTTTTCACAGAAAACAACAAATATCAACCAAAAGAGTTTTCCTTTTGGATCAATATTTGACATAACCTCTACAACATTCTTTTCTAATGTCACTCATTAAATTTAAAGCATTTTCATGTGTATAATCTTATGCTTATTATTTTGAAATTATGGCATTATGGGGATTTGCAGTAAAGAATATGACATTGGACCAAGTATTTTGGTATTCTCGTAAATATTGTACATAATTTATTGAAAGCAAATACATTAACTATTGATTCATTAAACATTATTTTCTAATATTATATACATAATTTTTTATATCTTGCAAAATTTTCATGGCCACCCTGTTTTCGTCAACTTCGCCATTGCTAGCAATGGCATCGTCAAGGCTTGAACAAACAACATGGAATTAGTCTTATTATTTTCTTGCTTCTCAATCAAAGATATGGATTTCACCACTATAGTTAGGGGTTATATCTTCCATATTTATCAAAATTAAATGCACTAACCATCGATTCATGAAATGTAATTTTCTAGTAGAGTATATACATAGGAATGTTTCACTTGATTCTAGAGCATTTCTTTGAATGTTGACGAAACAAATAAGGGTAATGGGTTAGGAGGAATACCTGTTAAAATGTTGGTTGTAGGTTGTTGCGTGCGTATGACTTCTGAATCCACAGCTGATCGTGAGAGCTTCCTTTTTGCTTGGAGGAACTACCTGAAATGGAACACAAGACCACCAAATAAAAGTTAAACAATATATGCAGTGGACTGCCTAGCATGTGCTAGATCTGGGAAGTGTGATACTTCCTAGACGGCTGTCAATCCACTGTTTAAAGCAAATTAATGTGAGAAATAAAGGAAATCCTACTATAGTTAAAATGATTTAGGTATCTCATTCATCTACAATAAGTAAATTCGTTCACAACAGGCTAAGCTATGATTGAATCTGAAGGTCAAGGTCTTGTCAAGGTACTGATACTGGTCAGGGTGAGATTTTGGGTGGTTTTGGGTATTTGGTGGAGGTTTAGGAGCTCTGTTCTTGATTTCTGGTAAAAGACACAGAGACCAACATCAGTCTGGTATGACCGGTATCGGTTTAGGCTAACCAGCGATGGTTGTGGGTAACCGGCGTCGGTATGGTCGGGGTACAAGAAACTCAATAAAACTTGGTTGGGTGATAGATATGAGATTAGATGAAGATGGAAGGGAAATGGCAAGATTTATATGGATCTTAGGTATGCACATGAATGATTAAGATCCAGGTATGGGCAATGTAAGGGTGTGGATAAAAATATGGTCAAGTTTGCATGGAGGTAAATGATGGGGGAATGGAAATGAGAGCAAAAGCTAAATAATAGATGTAAAAGGATCTACCAAATGATGAATAGATGAGTGTTGGTTAACAAAACTTACTGTTTGTACGGGATTGATGCCTGGTTGGAAATGGTGGGTGATCAAATGGAATGAACTTGATGTAGTGCTGGTGCTTCCCCAGATGCTCCCGTGAAGGTAGATGGCTGTGTGATTGCTTCAGGTACTGGCTATGGATGCTCTGATGTGTATACTAACGTTGGTTCTACTTGCATGTAGCTCTGGTTTCGTCACTTGTTCTCAAAAGATGTGATTATCTCTCAGAAATGTGCCAACCTCGAAATAAGGTTGTTTTGGGGGTTAAATGGTAACCGATGGTGGTTCTGGCTTAACTAGCGGTGGTTAAGGGTAACCGGCATCGGTTAGGGTGGGATTTCCTAGGTTTACTAAACTAGGCAGATCCCCTTGATTTTTTGGGATCTCGTTTCATTTTACTCCACGGATTAGCATGGAAGCTTCCTTCTAACATGGTGGGAATGTGGTTAGAGGGAATGTAGGCATTGATTTTTAGGGTTTGGGTAGGTCTTAGTTAGTTATGGCAACTTACTAAGAATAGGTCTTAGGGTGAGGTGGCTAGATGAGGTGTCTAGGTGAGGTGGATATGTGGGCATTATCCCAATTAGGATATTTAAATAATAAATATTGTGAGGATAATGAATTAATTTAATTTAATTAATTAAATTAATATTAGTAGTGGGGTGAAGGGGGCCATGGCTTAGGTGGATGTGTTCAAGGTATTTATTTGATGAGGGACCAAGGGGAGTGTGACCTAATTTTAGTGTCTACATTTTGCCCCTTTTTGTTGCGTAGCTTGTATTGGTAAGCGACGCTGACAAAAATAAGATGTGGTTGCCCCATGTGTGGGTGAAGGTGATCCCCCTCAAACCAGGAACTGATGAGGTAGAAGGTAGAATCGGTGAGTGGTTTGATAAAAGGTGAATGTGATGAAGAGGAAGGTGGGTAACAGGGGTAAAAAAAGGGAAAAAGGTCCACTCAGGTAATCCAGGTAATGGGTCAGGGTCAAAGGTAGTGACAGTCAAATGCACACACACATATAAACTGCAACACAGTACCAGGTTGAAGAGTAGGAAAAATCTACATTGTCTAAGGTCGATAGGTTTATCCAAACAAGGTTGAGGTGATTCCGGTATCCAAGGTATAGGATATGGTTAGGAAACATGACGTAGGTTAGGTGCAGGAACATTTAGGTATGTTTTGGTACACCAAGGGTTGGGTCAGGATAAACGGTCACAGCAAGAGGCAAGGTAAGGTCATTAGGTCAACAACATAGGTAACAGTGTCGCAAGGTATAGTGAACACATGGGGTCAAAGGTCACTAGCGATGGTCCAGGTCCAAGTATCCAGGTCACGACATGAGTAGGGCCGAGGTATGGGTAAAATAATGAGTCCCCAAATGAGGACAAGGTTAGGTAGTAAATGATGAGGTCAAGAGGGTGAGGTGAATGGTCAGGGTAAGCGTTGGGTGAGGGAAAAAAAGAGTGATGGGTAGGGTAATAGGGTAAAAGTGTGGGAAATGTGGAAGAGAGGGTGACCGATGCCGGTCAAGGGTAACCAATGTTGGTATAGGGTAACTGACCACGGTAAGGTAGGGCACGTGACCGATGCCGGTGAAGGTAAAACTGGACGTCAGTTAGGTCAGGGATGTTATAAAAAAGAAAAATCCACATTTTTTCAAATCATTTGTCTTTTTGCGAATTGGGAAAATGACAAGTGAAAAAGAGAAAAGGTGGAAAGTGAGAGAGAGAGACTGGGGACTGAGTTGGCGAGCCACGTAGCGAGTGATTGGTAGCAGAGAGGTGGGTCCATGAGATTAGATTGGTTGATTTTATTGGTTGGAGGGGAGGTGACAGATTGGTGATGGCAGAGGCCAGAGAGGGATCAGGTGGGCCACCGGTGTAGTGGCCAGACATGCCACCACGGTGAATGACAGCATGATGAGGTAAGCGTCAAACCCTTTCTGTGTTTTGTGAGATAGAGTAGGTGAGAGGTCAGGTGGTGAAAAATTGGGTTTGGGGGGGGAAATGAAATTTGAAATGTGGGAGGGTGAATTGGGTAGAATAGGAGTGGGGAGAGAGGTAAGTGGGTGAATAGGGGGTGGGATGGGGTTGAGGGGAAGTGTAGGTGAGAATGGGTGGGTAGAAGGGTCAGGAGAGGGAGTTTTTTGAGAGGGTAGGGTTTTGGGGGTCACGGTTTTCACCGCGACAGTGACCGGCATCGGTCGGGGTTAGCCGGCGTCGGTAGGGTCAAACCGGTATCGGTCACAAAACAGGTGACCGATGCTGGTTTAGGGGTGACTCAGGTCGGTTAGAGATAACCAGAACCAGTCAGGTTTTGGAGAAAAAGGGGCCGAAAGGGCCCTAGGTCGAGTGGGTGAGATAGGGAAGGGTAGAATAGGGTGTGTTGGTGAAAAACCTAGTGTAGGTAGGGGGTAAAAATGGGTATGGGGAAATGATAGTGGGTGAGGGTGGGGGGAGATAGAAATGTGATAGGAAGGTAGGTTGGGAAGAAAGAAAGAGGTGAGACAGTGGGTATAGGTGAGGTGCCGAGGGTGAGTGTGGGTATGATGAAGGTAGATTAATTTGATGTTTGTATTGGATGCAGGGGAGAGATCAGCTGTGGATGAGAGATAGGGTGCCACCCCTGCTCTTGAGAGTGCGAGGCATGGAGACAGTTGAGGAGTGGCGGCACGTGGAGGAGGTGGGCCTGATTGGGGTCTGGCGCTATCAACATGTAGTCCAGCAGCTGAGTCTGATGGTCACTCTCATCGATAGATGGGATTCAATGACCAACACGTTCCACCTACCGATGGGTGAGATGACAGTCACCCTGGAGGACATGTTTAGGATCCTGTGGTTACCGATACTGGGGATGCAGGTGTACTCGATCTCCTCTGAGGCCTCAGAGGAGTTGATGCTGACAGTGTTTGGGGAGGGACTGGTAGACATGACATTCCATAGTGCTAGCTTGAGTTACAGGGGGATGTACCTAGCCCATCTAGAGGAGACGAGGCTAGTTGTTTTATTGATGGAGGTAGTGTGCTGTTTCGCACTACCAGATGCAGAGGGTGGGAGATTTCCCCGCTCCCTGATGGGGGTTTTACATGACATGGTGATGGATCAGACCTACTTTTCCTGGGCACCAACATTCCTGGTGTAGTTATACAGAGAGCTGTGGGCATATGGGCATTTGCACAGGTTTAGCTTATGTTGTACCTTTTTACTACACTGTTGGGCCTATGAGCACATAGTTTGTGTGCACCCAGTGGGTATGCCCTGAGTAGATGCATTTCCACCAAGATTGGTTTGGGTGGGGTACAGGTGATGGGTGCCCGTGATTGGAGAGCATCGATCAGACAGGGCTACACATGATGTAGCATATTACAGTGTCTATTGGAGGGATTGTCTGGAGTGGACATCATATGGAGACCGTATGTGGGTTATCCCTCATACAGGTGGATGCATGATGAGCTAGATGGCCTTCAGCTGCTGAGATGGATAGAGGGGCACCGTGCCGGGGAGCACGAGATGATCCCAGTTGATAGGGTTAGATGGTAGTTTGGGCTGCTACAGGACATACCTCCACCCTTCCCGTAGTACAGGAGAGATGACGTGGAGAGGCCATTACCTCTACCACAGCCAACAGTGCCCACAGGGTAGGAGGAGTAGGTGGTAGACTGGTGGATCGATGATGCCAGAGTGATAGACAAATATAGACACAGTGGTGGGTGGCTCATTTACGAGTAGTACCACCCAGGCCGGGGCAGCCAGATTTAGCCACTATCATGGTGCAGAGAGATGCCCTACAGGGGTAGGTGGTGACCCTGATTACCCAGTTGGGGATGGTGCAGGGGAAGTTAGCTAGTTCAGAGGTGGAGGTTGCCAAGTTGCATGCACAGGTGGCCAGTCTTCAGGCCCAGATGGCCCAGGGTGGAGATGGAGATGATGATGATGGTCAAGTGGCCGCCCTACAGGCACAGGTGACAGGGTTACAGGGCCAGTTAGCCATGACACAGGCACAGATTGGGGCCTTACAGGCCCAGATACAGGCACAGGAGCAGAGGCCGATGGGGCCACCACAGGCACCAGGATAGGGTCCCAGTTCATAGGCAGGGGTGGGATAGGGTTCCCATAGGACAGGTACAGGGTCAGAGGCCAATGGGGCCACCACAGACAGTACCCGTATCTAGGTTGCGGGAGGTGAGAGAGGAGGCCTAGGTATTATCAGGACCAGCTGATGGTGGTAGGGATAGATTTTCTATCGTATGCTGAGTACAGGGCACAACAGGCCTCTAGCGAGAGGACCAGATCACGCACCCATAGCGTGGAGAGCACAGGGGGCCATCGAGCCCCAAGACATGGTCAGGGTGAGGCCACCAGTTCACGAGGCCAGTTCCAGTTGATGTACCAGTAGGGACCCAACCACCACCCATGATGGGTGGGGAGATGTTAGCAGGTCACCAGATAGGGGCCGAGGAGGCAGAGGGGACAGGCGAGACAGATATGGAGGATGTCTGCCTGATGATGGCCTGATATGTGGCCCTTGATTTTGATGTAGATTTTTTATTTTTGATCATATACCGGCCTGTGTGCCGAAGAGTTGATTATATTTTTGATCATATACCGGCCTGCGTGCCGAAGATGGTGAGGATGTATATGAGAGTTTTGAGAGACTGGATTATATACACTAGCCTACGTGTCCGAAGACATTTGACAGTTATGTATATGGATATTGTATTTATATAGATGATGATGATTATGGGCATTATGTGTTTGTGTTGATAACATTTTATTATTATGCATAGATGGACTTATGGTAGGTGTGTTAGGCATGGATGGAGTTAGGTTAGGCATGGTTGAGTCAGGTTGTAGGCATGGTTGAGTTAGGTCATAGGCATGGTTGAGTTAGGTTGGTAGGCATGGTTGAGTTAGGTTGTGGTTAGGCATGGATGAGTGGGTTGTAGGCATGAGTTAGGTTTTAGGCATGGTTGAGTTCATGGTTTTAAGGCATGGATTGAGTTAGGTTTTGGTTGTAATTCATTAATATTTGCAATGAATGATGATATGGGTCATTTTTAAGATGTTTTATAATACTTGCATGATGTTGGTAAAGAAATGGTAATCAAAATAAATGTATGTTTTGATGATGATAAAAATGTGAAGCAATTTGTTGTTTGTTTGGTTTAATTTCCAATTTTTGATATAAAAAGGAAACGAAGTAGGGTAGAATGTGATTTAGGAAAATGAAAGATGAATTGGTAGGGTAGAGAGTGGCCGAGCTAACCTCCAAGGGCCCCATGCCCTCAGAGTGCTGCCTACATAGTCCCAGTGAAAAAGGACCTCAGGCCGATGTAGTTCTCCCATAAGCTAGGGAAGAATATGAGGAGATATGAGAATGAGATGGTAGGTCATAGGCATGATTTGAGTTTAGGTCTGCTAGGTATGGGTGAGTTGTGGGAAAATTGGTATAGGTGATTTCGATTGTGGTAGAAGAAGAAGATTACCCCAAAGGTAAGCGTCGAGGACCAAGTCCTGTATAAGGTAATCAATACGTAATAAAGAAGGTTAAAAGATAAGAGGGGGCAAGAAAGCCACCTGATTGGTTAGGATCATACCGAGTAGGTCATACCTTGGAGGAGGTGATGGACGTAAGACCCTAAAAGACATTGCATGATTGATTGTTCTAAGGGTGAAAAGTAGTCACATGATCACCAAATGTCATGGTTTCCAAGAGGTCCCTTGAGGCGGTAGGAAATGGGAGTGTGAATGGTGAGAGGGGTGAAAGGTGGTTAATTTTTATATGGTATGAGGTAGCATGCTCTTTGGGCAAGAGATCCAAGGTCACAATGGGCAAGTCCATGACTAAAAGGCTTTCTGTGTTGACTGATATTTGAGATAGACTGATCGATGCGGAAGTCTATATGGGATGAGGAAATTAACTCCTTGAGGTCTTCGTGAAGCTGATCGATGTGGGAAGCTTCAGATTCTCTCACTTTTTTTTGAAAGAGCTTTACATAGCTGTCCTTCGAGGGAGTAGTCTATTTATAGCAGCGATTGCAGAGAGGAAGATGTCCTTTTGAGGGAGTCATATTTTTATTGGAAGTTTGACTCAAGGAGTTGGATCCCATGTGAGGGCTTCGAAGTCATGGACAAGACCAAGGTGAAGAATAGGATTCTTGTTCAGAAAGTAGGGTGAAATGACCATGGGATCTCATCTAAAGGTAGACAAAAAGTATCCATGAGAATCATGCTATGTGCAGCGCCATGGTACACATATTCAAGAGAAGATAACAAGTGACATGTACACACATGATTCTTATTTAATCATTGGTGATGACGTAGGAAGTGGATAGCACTCAAGGGATGAGCATGGAAAGAGGAAAAAGGTGAGGTAGGACTAAAAGTCAATAGTAGAATGGTCGAAGATGCAAGGCATTAAGGGGCTCAGGTTTGGGTTTACCATCGAGTGAAGATAAATGATAAGCACCTGATCCGTAAGTATGGGTCACGATGTATGGTCCAAGCCAATTAGGAGAAAATTTTCCCCGTTTACTTTTTTCTGCTTTAGTTACATGTTGATTTTCTTTCAGGACAAGAGATCACCAACTGTGAAAGGTTCATTCATGGACACGTTTATCATAGGCACGTTTGATACATTTTTGGTAAACTTGAAGATGATCAAGAGCATTAAGATGACATTCATCTAATAACTCAAGTTGTGCTAAACGGTCCTGACGAAAGTCATCATCATTGAGCATGTCATGAAGAGAAATGTGGAGTGAGGGGATCTGGACTTCGAGAGGTAGAACAACCTCTGTACCATAGACCAGAGAAAAAGGTGTAGCGGTAGTGGAAGTGTGAATACTAGTGTGGTATGCCCATAGGGAAAAAGGAATGTGCGTATGCCAGTCCTTCCCAGTATCGTTAACCACTTTCATGAGAATTTTGTTCAAGGTTTTGTTAGTGGATTTGGCTTGGCCATTGGTTTGTGGGTAATAAGGTGATGAGAAACTTAGCTGAATGCCGAAGGCGTCACAAAGTTTTCGCAAGGTTTTATTTTTGAATTGTTTTCCATTATCAGTGATGAGGTGATGAGGAACACCAAAGTGACAAATGATGTGATGATTGATGAACTCACATATTTTCTCAGCTTTTGTGGAGATGAGTGGTATGGCTTCAACCCATTTTGTGTAGTATTCGGTAGCGGTGATGATCCATTGATGTCATTGGGAAGAATGGGGATTGATCTCTCCGACAAGATCCAAACCCCATTGAGAAAAGGGCCAAAGGTCACGGGTGACCTGTAAGGCATGACTGGGTGTATGATGAAGGTTGGCATGTTGTTGGCATTTTACACAATGCTTGACGTAGTCACAACAATCATGGTTAAGGGTCGGCCAGTAATAGCCTAGGTGAAGAATACGCTTAGCAACAACAAGGCCACTGAAGTGACCTCCACATATGCCATCATGAACTTCCTTAATGGTATAAGGAATTTCAAGAACTCGTGAGGCATCGTAAGAGAATACCATCAAAGCCATGCTTATAGAGGAGGCCCCCCATGATGACGTAACGAGAGACCTTTTTAAGGAAGGCACGTTGTCCATTACGGGTGAGATCAGGAGGTAAGATGGAGAGAGAAAGATAGTCAGAGTATTGTTTATACCAAAGGTCACTCGGGTCCGGGGCGATGGGTTCCGATGGAGTAAATGTCACGAGGTAAATAAGAGGGTGATTGGAGTCATTGTATGGTGACAAATATTTTAGAATCGGCAGGCGAAGCGGGTATTTGAGAAGCCAAGCAGGCCATGGTATCGACAAATTTGTTGGTTGAACGTGGGACGGTTTGAAGGGCGTAACGGTCAAAGGTGGTCAAAAGTATGTCTACATGATGTTTATACTTTTGAAGTATCTCATTACGACATTGGTATATACCATTGACCTGGTTTATGACCAATTGAGAATCACCAAAGATGTTGATTGATTTGACATCTAGGGCATAGGCAGCTTGGAGACCTAGTACGAGTGCTTCGTATTCGGCAATATTGTTGGTACAATCAAAATCAAGTTTGAAAGACAAAGGCATGGGTTCACCATCAAGGGGAATGAGGATAACTCCTACCCCACCCCCACACTGACACTTGGAACCATCGAAGAAGAGTGTCATTTGGTAAGCGGGTTCGTCCAGGGAAAGGGTAGCAATTGACTCATCTGGAAAGTCAAAATTAGAGGGTTGATCCCCAGAAATAGGTGCGTCAGCCAATTGGTCAGTGATAGCTTGGCCCTTAATGGAATTTTGATGGATGAATTCGAGGTCGAGGTCAGCCAAAAGCATAAGCCAGCATGTGGCACACTGATTTTGATAAGGTTTGGCATACATGAAGTGTAAGGGGTCAGTGTTGGTCACAACATAGGTTTTGTGGTTGAGTAGGTAATGGCGGAGTTTTGTGGCAACGAAAACTAAGGCTAAGAAAAGTTTTTTGGGATGGGTGTATTGGGTTTCATAGTCCAAAAGAGTATGGCTTATGTAATAAACCACCTACTCCCTGTGTTGTTCATCGCGATGAGTGAGCATGGCCCCCAAAGAGTGATCGGTAGCTGAGATGTATAGGTAGAAAGGTTGATCATCTTTAGGTGGAATGAGTACGGGGGGTTGAAGAAGGTATTGTTTTAAGGCCTCAAAAGCTTTGTGGCAGTCATCATCCCACTTAAAGGAGACATCCTTCTTGAGAAGATGATGAAATGGTTGACACCGATCAGACAATTGTGAAATGAAATGGTGAATAGACTGCAACTTACCTTGCAGGCTACGGAGTTGCCTAAGGTTAGTGGGTAGAGGCATTTCTAGAATGGCCTTGACTTTAGCAGGGTCAACTTCTATACCACGTAGGGAAATGATAAATCCCAAGATTTTTCCTGAGAGGACCGCGAAGACACACTTCTTGGGCTTGAAGGTGAACAAAATATTTAATAAGGTGGTCAAAGATGGTTTTTAGGATGGTGAGGTGCTCAGAGTGGTGTTTAGATTTGGCAAGGAGGTCATCGACATAATCTTCCAATATACGATGCATGATGTCATGGAAGATGTAAGTCATAGCCCACTGATATGTGGCACCAGCATTTTTAAGGCCAAAAGGCATGACTCGATAGCAGAAGGTCCCCCAAGGGGTGATGAATGTGGTTTTGTGTTGATCCTCTGGGGCAAGTAAGATTTGGTTATAACCCTGAGAAGCCATCCATGAGTGATAGCATCTCATGACCAGCAGTAAGGTCAACCAGCTAGTCAATACCAGGTAGAGGAAAGTCATCTTTTGGGCAAGCTAGATTGAGGTCATGAAAATCCATGCAAATGTGGAGTCCCCCTATCACCTTAGTGACAGGGACAATGTTAGAAATCCAACAAGGATAATCAATGGGTAATATGAAGGAAACAAAAAGAAGGCACTGAAGTTCTTCTTTGACAAGAAGGGCAATGTGAGGGTGCATTTTCCTCAGCTTTTGTTTGACAGGCTTGGCATCGGGAATGGTTACGATATTGTGGACCACTATCATGGGGTCAATACCAGGCATGTCTGCGTAAGACCAAGTGAAAGCATGGTTATGGTTTTTGAGAAAAGAGGTGATGGCTTCCTGTTCAGCAACATCTAAAGATTGGCCGATCTTTAAGATGTGCGGGTCATCCTGAGTATGAATGTTGATTTCGATAGTCGATTCATTCAACATGGTTTATCTCAGATGGTAATGACCGATGAATATATGAGTCTTCTGCACCAAGGTAGGTGAGTATAGATTCATCATCCTGACATTGAACGACGTTAATCGAAGGTGTATCATCATCGATCATTTCAGGATACAGGAAGGGAAGAGAGGAGGGAGCCTCACCCTCATGTTGATAAGTCAGAGGCCCCAAGGAGATGGTGTTTATGAAAAAAAAAAAGTTAGGAGGAATGGATTCTGGGTCCATCGACTCCATCGGTGAAGGTGGTGATGGTGGTGAAGAAGGTGGAGAAGGGCTGATGTCCTCGATGAGTTCAATGTGAGCCTTCTTGGTAGGTGGTTCAGCAAAGCTGATACCACTACGGTCATTATGTTTATGGGTAGTACATGGAATAACAGTATGGCAGACCTTGCTCATAAAATCCAAAACCAAAACCCTTCCATGCACATCGGTGCAGGAAGGTGTGGGTGAAACAACGATTGGTGAGTGACTGGAGGTCAACAGAAAATGGGTGGGTTTGTGACGGTGGTTCCAGTGTGTAAGTTGTAGTATCAAGTCCCCCATAGGTGAGACTGGTACGAAGGTGGGGAGGACCATAAAGGAGGCACTCTCCTATATGGTGATCATAACGAGGGTGTTGGTGAAGACTTCCATACTCTTGTGGAGTAAGGAATGTGTTGACACTATATAGGCGATACTCCCCCAGAGTGAGGCATTTGAAAAATGCCTTCCAAGGGATCGGTGGTTGGTATGTGGGTAGCTGGAATAGATGACATGTCAGAGGTCAACGCAGAGGTGGAGCTAACGGATTGGGAGGCTGATGGTTCGGTCGTGGAGGTTGTGGCAGTGGTAGGAATGGAGGAGGCATGTGCGGTTGAGGTAGCGGCTGTACTGGTAAGCAGAGGTGTAGGTGAAGTGGTAGTGGTCATGGAGGTAGATGCCTTAATGGGTATAAGCACGTCATTGGGTCGGTAAAGCATGTTACATGTTTTAAAAGGTGATGGATCAGCTGGAATAGTATAGGTGTGTCCTTCATGCTCAAACTTTACACAATGATGCAAAGTGGAAGGAACACAACCCATGACACGAATCTAGGGTCTACCAAGCAACAGGTTATATTGGAATTCCCCCTCCAAGACGTAAAATAACTCTGAATAGTGTGGGGGCCCATGTGAATGTGGAGGATGATAGTGCCTAGTGTAGAGGTGATAGCATCATTGAATGAACGCAACATGACAGGATGTTTATGCATGTAATTGTCAGGTATGTGCATTTGAGTGAATGCATGGGATGAAATGATATTAATGCTAGCACCCCCATCAATCATGACACGTCATACACGTATATCATCGATGTGGATAGAGATGAAGAGAGCTGGGTCTGGATCATCTGTTTGGTGGTGTGATCTCTTCCTCTGAGAAGCTAAGGGAGGCTACTTGGTGAGTAGGTGGAGGTGTGGATAAAGGTGGTAATTTGGTGAGAGAGGCTACATGATGGGGCGTGATGATGGAGGCTACGGGTGTAGGGTCATTTGGTAAAACCTCAATAGATTGAAGGACCTCCATGAGAGCTTGACGATGGGATTCTGAAGGTTTGGATGAGGTCATATAAGGACATTTTGAGGGGGATTGGTGTAGTTGTTTGAGCATCGCACGATGTGTGACCCCATTAGAAATAGGATATGTGGGGCCGCGGATAGTGATTTTAGGTGTGGGTGCAGATGATATGTTGGGTATAGGATTGGTTGGTGAGTCAGTTTCCTTTTCCTTGCCTTTGTCCTTCTGAGCACGGGTAGCAACATGGATCATGTTGATCTGAGGTGGGGAGGTAGGCGAGGTAGGTGAGCCATGAAAGGTATGGTGACATGAAGGGAAAAATCCCAATGGCGGGAAGGAGCCTTGTGAGATGAGCTGGGCACATCGACATTTGGGTGGAGGTTTGGTGAGGTCATTGATGCAAACCATGTTAATTTCAAATCTCAGAGGTGGTTCTAGGAGTTGTGGGGGTAAAGGTCTGGGTCGTTGAGTAGGAAGTGAGGGAAGAGTTGTGGGAATGGGTGTTGGTGAAATGGGGTCCTCATCAAGAAGGTCATCATCGTCAAAGTTTTCTTCAGGAGGGCACAACTGGATAAGAACATTTTTTCAAAGCCTTACAGTTCTCTACATCATGTCCTGGCACACGATGGTAGGCACAAATTTTGGTGTCGTCAAACCCCTTTGGTTTGGGCTTGAGAGGGTCATAAGGTCTGAGGGGTGGCAATGTGATGACAGAAGTTTCAAGGAGGTTGGTTAAAATTTTGGCATAGGACCCTGCTAGTGGATCACAATGGGAAGTGAAGGTGGGTTTGGGTGTAGGCATGGCTGATTGTAGAGGAACGGTCTTTGCATGGAGGGGGAGTGGGTCGAGCTATGGTTTTAGGTGTTGGTGTGATCTTAGGCATTGGTCATGTTTTTTGGGTAGGGGTATGGTAGATGAACTGGCAGGAGAGTGTATGGTTGTTTTGACTACCTTATTGGAGGGTAGCAGATTTTTTTCCTTAGGTTGTACCTTCTTGGGTAAAGGTGATACGGGCACATGAGATCTAGAGGGAAAGGTGGATGGTGGAAGAGGGTGCGTTACCCATGGGGATAATGGAGGTGCTGTGAAGGTAGATGGTGTAGGTCATGCCGGAGGTGTGAGGGAAAGAGACTGAAGTGTCATGGGTAGTGAAGGGGTGATCGATGGTATTAGAGGTATGGGTGGTAAAGATGTTGCAGATGTGGGCAGGAAGTCATGGTGGGTGCTTGGGTATGTTTGAGGTTTGTAATGGTGGAATGGGCTGCTTGTTTTTAGTTTACCGGTGGGTGGAGGTTTCTTACCTGTGTTAGAAGGACGAGGTCCTAAGACAGACGAAGAGGGTAAAGGTGAAGAAGGTGTGATCGGTGAGGTTGGAGTATGAGATTTATGGAGTTGGCTCTTCTGTTTGGGTGTCAGAGTAGGTTTGGTATTGACTTTGGAGGATGTAGCTAAATCTAGTTTGATAGGTGGATGAATAAGGCTGGTGGTTGGGGTGACCCCTAAGGTAGTAATAGGTTTAGTCGAGGAAGATGATGTAGGTGTGGGTTTGGATTTAGGTGTATGTTGGGTTATGGGTAAGGGTGTGTGTTGAGCTATGATGGGTGTCATGGAAGAATTTGTGATAGAGGAGGTTGTGTTTGGTTCAATTGGCCAAAATATCTTTGGGTAGATAGTGGAAGTGTCAGCAAGTGACATCTGCATTTGCGTTGAGACAGGAAGCAGAAGACGCCCCCAAAGTAAGGCTCTATCCACATAATCTAAGATGATCGGCTAAGCATGAGAATGAACACATGGCTGTAGGTGAGGTTGATGAGGACCTAATGGAAATTCCCATGTAAAATTTGTCTTAGAAATGGGGAATTTTCTAGCTTCGGCTTCTGTGGGTAAGAGAGCCGAAAGTAAGTTGTAGGATCTTGGGTAGCTGATGGAGAATGATCACCTAGAGGCAAAGGTATCTCTACTGGGTATTTGATAGGTGGAGGAGATGATGGGTGCTCCTCTATGGGTGGAGGAGATGATGGGTGCTCCTCTGTGGGTGGAGGAGATGGTGGGTACTCTTCTGCGGGCTGGAGAGGTACTGTGGGTGATGAATCTCTAGGTGGAGAAGCCAAAGGTGAAATAGTCTTGATATTAATGGAAGGCTCCTCCATGGGTGATGAAGGAGGTGAAAGGTGTTCCTCTATGGGTGGAGGAATAGATGAGGTGGGTTCCAATGTAGAAGGAGGACTTCGGGCTAGAATTTCCTCTATGGAAGGAATATGAGGTAATTGGGCAAACATCAGGTGTATCGCTGAAAATAGCATGGACCTCACGGGTATGGCTATCATGAGTTGAAGTCTCTCTAATTTGATCAGAAGAAGGGGCATGATTAGGAAAGGGTTTCTTGAAGATATGTAGGTTCTGATTGGCAGGTGCATTAGGATTATCCAAGGTTAGCTCACCTTTCTCAAGCATTTCTTGGACAATGTTTTTGAAGGTGATGCAATTGCCATCACTATGACCCTTTACTCGATGGTAGTTGCAGAAGTCGTGCTCTTTATACCACGCGGGTGTGGGGTGAGCAGGGTCAAAACCAGTGTGTGGTTTCATGGGAGGAAGGGTGATGGCCCTAGCTTTGATGAGCTTCTCCAAGACAGAAGAATAAGGTTCCCCAATTGGGGTATATTTCCATTGTTCCCGTCTGAATTGAAAAGTCAGAACGGGTGAGAGATTAGATGAGGGGCTAGCCTGATTTGATGGATGAGTTGGGCCGGATTTGAGTACCACTGCGTTAGTGGTCCCCTTGGCTTTGAATAATTTTTCTATGGTTTTGAAGAAGAAGAGGTATCATTCAACTTGAATGCAAGTTCTTATTGCGTAATTGGATTTTCTTCTCTTCAATAGCCTGAATCTCTAGCTTTCGTGCCATGGTGAATGCTTCGTCGAAGGTTCGGAAGGTTTGAACCTGCAGGGTCAATGAGATATGCCTAGCACAAGCCTGTGTGAAGAGTTCGATGAGTTTGGTTTGTGGTAGTTGGAATGTGAGTTGATTGATCAGGCTACGCCAACGAGCAACAAAATTTGTGATGGATTCATCGTCATACTGACACGTAGAGTAGAGGTCAGTCATGGTAACCTTCTTAATGATATTAATGGAGAAGTGATCCAAGAAGGCTTGGGCTACCTGATTAAATGAGAATATAGAGTGTCTAGGTAACCCACTATACCAATCTAATGTGGGTCCAGTCAGAGACATGGGAAAGGTCCTCAAGAGCAAAGCATCATCATGGGTGATCAGATAACACCCATGTTTGAAAGACCCCAAATGTTGTTGCAGGTCTTCTTTGCTATTGAAATGGTTGAATTTAGGAATTTCCCAATGCATGGGATATGGACGGATAGGAATGGATGGATGTATAGGCTCATTACAAATCTCATCATAGGTGAGAGTGTTGCGGGAGAAAGAAACCTGATGCCTCATTAATTAATTAGGTCGTTGTTGCATCTTGTCCATCATTAACTTAATTAGGTCGTTGGTAGGTTGTGATGGATGGGTGACTCCTGTAGTGTAAGAGGGTTGGTGTTGGGCATATAACGGGGGTGGCATTCCAGTATATGGTGCTGCCGTATAGGTAGATTGAGAAGAAGGTAGTGAAATAGGGGGTACGTACCCAGAGTGAATAATAGATGAAACAGAGGCTGCTGATAGTACGTATATGGAGGTGGAAGGGTCATGGTGACCCTAGTGGCAATGGGGGCTAAAGATTGTGGAATAGAAAGGATGACATTTTGAAAAGGGGTAGGGGTCACCGACACCGGGGGTGGTTGTGTAGCTACGGGTATATGCGAGACAATAGGCATGGATGAGGTTGTGTTCTGGGTGGTTGGAGAAGGTATAGTGGATGTGGCGGGTGCAACAGATGTAGCAGACGTGCTAGCAGTCATAGTGGGTATAGGGCCTAGCTGTGAAATGACTGGGGGTAAGGTAGATGCGGGTAGTGCGGAGCCAGATGGGGATGATGTAGGAGTGGGAATGAGAGTCAGGGGGATAGATACGGGCATGTCATATATCAACTGACCCAAGGCATCTCGAGTGGATGAGTGGGAAAGGTAAAACTGTAAGGCGACAGGATTTTGGTCAAGGAGTCATGTGAACTCCTCATCTCCAGTAGCGATAGAGATAGGTTGGATAGGTTCCATGGCTGGTGATAAAATGGAAGGTGGTGAAGGGCTAGGTGGGAGTGGTTGAAAACTGGCATGGAATACAAGGGCATTGCTTGGCTCGATGGGTCAGTACCATGTGAACAGGTACTAATCAGGTAAGACTACTTTCTGTAAATGACACAGAAATACAACACAAAATAGGATAAATAGGTGGTGGTAGGTGAATTGGGGTTAAAATGTCAGCTGGAAAATGACACAGGCTAACCAATGCCATTAGGTTAAACCAACGCCGGTCACAAGTAACCACTGCTGGTCACTGTGGAAAATAGACAGTTGATCAAAAACAAGGTATAAGGCCAAATTTGTCTAGGTATGCCAAATACTGATGAGACTTACCAGGTCAATGGATATGATAAGAGTGATAGAGACTCTAAACAACTAACGAAGGGGAATAGGTGTCCTTTTTGGGTTGGTTAACAAAAAGAATAGTGAACTGACGTCGGTTGGGTAAAACCGATGACGGTCAGAGGGTAACTGATGACAGTCGCTGGACTGACACTGGTTACTATGAAATTGAAATAGTGATGAAGAAAAATGTGGTTGTGAGTTAAAATTAATGTGGAATCAAACCCAGAATCCTGAGAATGATGAGAATATGGTCCAGGCACACTCAGATGAAGTTGGAATACACCAACTGTGATGAGGAGCATGTGTAAGGAGAAATAAGAAAAATGAAGATCATGACCTCTCACCTCAAAATGCAAGCCAAGTAGAAACACTAAGAAAAATATGATCCTAAGAGTGCCTTTTCTATTATGTTTGTTTAGCTTATGTTATTTAAGGATTGACTCATGAACTGTAGAATAGAGTTTTTTGGTGAGGATGGCTTCCTACAAAGAAGGAGATCTACAAGGAGAGGTTTCAGGTATGTTATGGTGGGGGCGGGCCATCCTCTGATGGGGTACTAGATAGAGATAACCAGCGGGGTGCCCACTGTGTCATGATCGTGTGATCACCTACAACTTCTTCCGGGTGAGATGTTGTTTAAGAATGTGTATATATTTTGAATTTGTGATGTTTGGGTAAGAATCAGAGAGAGAAAAAGAAAAAAAAAGTGCTTTTCTACGATTTGTTTGTCAACCATCAGCTGGGAATGACTTCCAGTGTATAGGTTTCCCTCAATTAATGTGAGCTAATGCAGAAAAGCATAATGAAATGCAATGATTTTTAAACCCAAATCAAAATGTAGAATTCGATGCCACAAATAGATGAACAGGAGAAGGGATGCTCTTTCACTAATGCGATACTAATGAAAGGGAAGAAATGTTCGTTTTAAGCACCAAAATATGATTGCTTTTAGATAATAGAAGAGAAGAAGATTCCAGGGGAGAAAGTTTAATGTAAGAACTTTTTAGAAAAGAAACAAACATACAACGTTTTCACCTAGAAATGAAAGAATGCAAAGAACCCTGAATGGGTCCCACTGGGGTGTGCCAAAATGTTTCACCTGATTCTAGAGCATTTTTTTGAATGTTGATGAAACAAATAAGGGTAATGGGTTAGGAGGAATACCTGTTAAATGTTGGTTGTAGGTTGTTGCGTGCGTATGACTTCTAAATCCACAACTGATCGTGAGAGATTCCTTTTTGCTTGGAGGAACTACCTGAAATGGAACACAAGACCACCAAATAAAAGTTAAACAATATATGTAGTGGACTGCCTAGCGTATGCTAGATCCGAGAAGTGTGATACTTCCTAGATGGCTATGTAATCCACTATTTAAAGCAAATTAATGCGAGAAATAAAGGAAATCCTACTGTAATTAAAATGATTTAGGTATCTAATTCACCTACAATAAGCAAATTCGTTCACAAAGGCTAAGCTATGATTGAATCTGAAGGTCAATGTCTTGATCAGGGTACTGATGTTGGTCAGGGTGAGATTCTGGGTGGTTTTGGGTATTTGGTGGAAGTTTAGGAGCTCTGTTCTTGGTTTCTGGTAAAAGACACAGAGACCGACATTGTTCTGGTATGACCGGTATCAGTTTAGGATAATCAGTGATGGTTATGGGTAACTAGCACGTCGGTATGGTCAGGGTACAGGAAACTCAATAAAACTTGGTTGGGTGATAGATATGAGGTTAGATGAAGATGGAAGGGTAATGGCAAGATTTGTATGGATCTGAGGATATGCACAGGAATGATTAAGGTCTAGGTATGGGCAATGAAAGGGTGTGGATAAAAATATGGTCAAGTTTGCATGGAGGTAAATGATGGGGGATGGAAATGAGAGAAAAAGCTAGTAATAGATGTAAAAGGATCTACCAAATGATAAATGGATAAGTGTTGGTTAACAAAACTTACTATTTGTATGAGCTTGATGCCTGGTTGGTAATGGTGGGTGATCAAACCGAATGAACTTGATGTAGTGTTGGTGCTTCCCTGGATGCTCCCGTGAAGGAAGATGGTTGTGTGATTGCTTCAAGTATTGGCTATGGATGCTCTGATGTGTATGCTAATGTTGGTTCTACTTGCATGCAACTCTGGTTTCAGTCACTTGTTCTCAAAAGATGTGATTATCTCTCAGAAATGTGTCAACCTTAAAATAAGGTTTTTTGGGTGGATTAAATGGTAACCTGATGGTGGTTCTGGCTTAACTAGCGGTGGTTAAGGGTAACCAACGTTGGTTAGGGTGGGATTTCCTAGGTTTACTAAACTAGGAAAATCCCCTTGATTTTCTGGGATCTCGTTTCATTTTTTACTCCATGGATTAGCATGGAAACTTCCTTCTAACGGGTGGGAATGTGGTTAGAGGGAATGTAGGCATTGATTTTTAGGGTTTGGGTAGGTCTTAGTTAGTTATGGCAACTTACTAAGAATAGGTCTTAGGGTGAGGTGGCTTGATGAGGTGTTTAGGTGAGGTGGATATGTGGGCATTATCCCAATTAGGATATTTAAATAATAAATATTGTGAGGATAATGAATTAATTTAATTTAAATTAATTAAATTAATATTATAGTGGGGTGAAGGGGGCCATGGCTAGGTGGATGTGTTCAAGGTATTTATTTTATGAGGGACCAAGGGGAGTATGACCTAATTTTAGTGTCTACAAAAATGTTTCATCCAATTAGACTAATGCATTTATAATTAATCCATTAAGATGTGCATTAATTCCCATCTATTCCAATGAACATTAACAAGAACATGAAAAACATAATTTCATTCAATGGAAACATGTATTACTTTGACCATAATACACCCATGATAATGTTATTTATAGGTCATATAATATACTACAATTTCATAATAAGTGTTACAAAGATATATAGTTTTAAAATAACTCAAAATCCATGTAGTACTATATACATAAGTTTTCATCTCATAAATCATGTTACAATTTATTACAAATGAATAAGTATTTTAGGTTACATAAATTCAATATATAATGTTTACAGTTTCTCTTGTCTCGGTATACAATACAATAAATATTATGAATATAATACATCACAACTACGTTGTGACACATTTGTCGCCTTTCACCATAGATCCATCCTGATACCAAACTAGAAAGAGTATCATTAGAGTACATTACCTCTAACCACTAACTTACATATCCTTTTGTACCTCCCACAAAGTGAGAGTGGCCCTACCATTCATGATAAGGAAGGTGTCAATAATCAATAACGTATGAGAGAATACCATGAGTAGTGAAGTCACCAAAAAAGGTAGACAACTGAATAAGGTAGAAAGATAACATCCTAAAAATAATTGTAGTTTAATGAATATGCTTTTGTCTGATATACTTAGGATAACACTACGTACACACTCCTAATGAAATCCAACAATGTACCATGATGCAAAGTAATCCTACTCAACTATTCATGAGGGTAGACCTTGATTCTATCCATAGTCATGCCTTAACCCCTAACAATTGTCATATAAAAAATGCATTAGGTAAACTGAACCATCCATACAAATCACTCTTTATTCCATATACACGTCTTTAAAAACATTTCGTTGTCATCTTAGACTTGAACCAAATACCTCACTCGTGAAGTAAATCATTGCACATTTGGTTAGATCATAATCTCTATTTTCATTCACAAGTGATTCATTCTTCCTAAACATAACATAAAAGTCTCAGCCGTGTTATGATCTCAAAGCATGCTTATTCCCTTTCCTTCTTCTTAGCCAAGGGAAAGGAAGAATTAAAAAAAAGACAATGAACAAAAAAATAATTCACAACAAGACATCTCTATCTCCAAAATCATCTAAAATAGGTAAACGAGAACCCAACTTTTTCAATCATCTAAAATAGATAAAGGATTTGTGGAGAGAGTCAACCACTCAACCTCATACCCCTAAGATCTATGTCTTACCAAATGACTATGAATTTTTTTTAATTCTTGAATCAATTGAATTTACTTTTAAACATGATAGGAATGTCTTTTGTTTTCCCAACCAAATTTATAACATGAAAAAGAGGTGTTGTGGGGTTTGAGGGGTTGAACCCATGACCCCACGATTCATGTTTGAATGACTTAGCCACTGCTCCAAGCTTTGTTTCCATTTTTTTTGCACACACAAAGACCCATATTTAATCAAGATATTTATTTGATTTATTTTTAATTGTTTAAGTGGGTTAGAGTATTGAACTCGAAACCCTAGATTTATAGCATGGTTGGAATATCCATTTCACCATAATATATATGTAATGAAATATTTAATAGTAAGTTAAAACATGTAAGTAAGAACTTTTAGTTGATGTTAACTTACTTTGATGTGTGAAACTATGATAACCCTTACCTTCTCTTTACACATGAAGAATAATCCTTTTTGTTCTTTGAATTCTCTTGATCTTTCCCTTCCTGCTATATTATTTATGCACTCTTTGTATACTTTTCTTTGTTTAAGTTTGTGTCTACTCTCAAAATTTGTATCTCAAGATCTATGTATCCTTTCAATAAATGTTTCCCTTAATCTTATGCACATTTTAGAAACTAAAATTTGGCAATTTGCACTTTGGAAACCCTTGATTTGACTATATACTCTTGCTATGATAAATGCAACTTCTCCATTCCTACTTAACACTTTCCAAGGTCCATCGTTTATCTTCTTTATCCTTGCACACTGACATGTTGACACATCCTGAGAATAAAATGCATAAAATCAATCTAGATAAACATCAACCTATCATCTTTACACTTCATTTCACATATTTTTTGTTCCTTGTTAGTGATTATGCTAAAATGTAATATCCTAACCTAATCCAATGCAAGTTTTTAGTAAATAACAAATAAATAAATAAAGGAAATAACACAAGTAACTAAGAAATAAAAATATGAAACCCTAATGTGCAGAGAGACTTGGAAGAGCCTTAACTGATTCAAAAATGCCACAGGACTTTGTCGCAGTGAAGATTGGATGAATAGGAATGGAAGACCATCACACAGGATACTAATAAAATGCAAATACGAGTGATTTGGCTAGACTGGGGTTCCTAGAAAAGATATTGGGGTACCTAGGGCACCCTAGTCTATAAAAATGGTCAGAACTTGGTTCTAAAAGGGTCATCAGAGCTTTGCACTTTTTCACTTCTTGTCGCGTGTATATCGTTGAAATTCACCATATGTTACTGTAAATTTGGAATGATAGAATCACCTAAAAACCCTAGATAAAGCATCAATATCTTAAAAAAGAAAAATGCATATGAAGGGGTCAGACTGTACTTAGATGCCACAATGGTGGTCTTATAGCTGAGCTCTACACTACATCTCAGACCCAATGTAGTTTTTTTTGTGTGTGTATGTGCGGAATTGTGCCCTAGGTTTCTCTTGTGCGTGCCACACTTGAAGTAGTGAGCAAGTAGCTAAACATAGAATGTAAATAATGTGTGCATAGAATAGAATAAACTCCCCTCCTATGAAATGTGATGTAGATGAACCAACATTTTCCCCTTGTGATGGATCTAAATAGATCTAAATGTATCTATAAATGCCTTGATGAATTCAACCTTATGTGGTGATAGCTAGTTCTTAGTGTTTGGTCCCTTATTATGATCACATAACTTCATATTTATATGATTCATTCACTTGAATTTTATAATTAACCACGAAAATGTTGACTACCAAAAAGATAAGATGATCAAACAAATAGAAAGAACCCAAAAAGTGAGAGTAAAGTGTAACGAGGACATGGGCACCTAAAGGGGATGAGAATGCCTGGCGTTGGCGTCCTAGCTAGGTGCTCCAGTCCAAAAAAGGTAAAACTAAAGTATGAATAGAATTACTGGGCCAATAAAGTTACAAGACCGAAAGTGACAATAGAAAGCAATGAAAGATGGCCAAAGACATGGGTTAATCAATACTCTTCTTTCTTAGGAATCATATGAATAGTAGTATGTGATTGATACTAGATAATTACCCAAAGTGCATGATTTTTTATCTACATAAAGTAGATAGAGATGCATACGTGATATCCATGTAGATTGATACAAAAAGTAGGTCGAGATACTAGACAAAGCATGGAGTGATAAAAAGGTTGAGCGTGGAAACTAAAGATGCAAAAGTGTAGAAAGTGATGAGAGTGAACCTACGGTGGAAACACATGTGTAGATGTCAGTGTGTGTGATGTACTTGTTAGTATCAATGTTGTTGTTGATGTTAATGTTGACTTCTTTCTTCCCATATAGACGGACTTACAAAAGACAAGACGATCAAGTAGTCAAATACACATTTGTATGTATTAAAAATGTGTGTAAAGATGCATGTATATATGTAAAAATTTTGTAATAGAAGTATGAAAATAAAAAAGGAACATGTGCACCTGATCCGAGATGAGAAAAAAGGGGTAGAAAGGATTTTTTTGGTTAAGTGTGATTTTTTTGGGTGATCTCACGCCACTGGCTGAAGAAGCATAGGGAGGAAAGTTTGATTTATCCTCCAGGTTGTAACCGCTTCCCGAAATTGAAGATATCCCTATACTGTATGTTTTTTTGGGCGATCTGACGCCATGGCAGAAGTAGTGTAGAGAGAAAAGTCTGGTGTTATCCTCTAACCTGTAACTTCTCCCTGGAAGAAAACACCAGTGCAGATGATGTGTACCAATGCATGTGCTAAGGACAACATGTCCTATAAAATCAGCTATGTAGAGTTATGTATATTGTTTTGAACCTTGTCGTTGTGTGATATGCCACTTGGTCTCACGTAATCCAGGTAAGGCTATTGTGTCATGAACCCAAGTCTAATTCTGAGCCCCAAAATTTGAAAATTGTATTGTACCAGTATTGTGTTGTGGTGTGTATACTCTTTATGGGGTGACTAGTTCACCCAATTGATGCCCCCCTCTTTGGGGGCACATGTGACATCGTTGTAGGATGATGCTGAGAAAAAGAGGACCAACTACTGAAGTTGTGCCATGTAGGGGGGAGGGAATATGCTTGGTCAAAACAAAGGAAAATGCAAACAAGTGGCTGGGAGACAAGTGTTAGTACAAGCAAAGATGAACATGCATGTATTATACAAACTATAAGTTAGAATAACAATATGTAAGCTAGAGTGCAAGTAGACATGCAAGAAGACAATGTAGACTGAAAAAGTGGGTTGTAAACATGGGACACCACTCACATTATCGCAAGACTCTCAAATCCGTAGTGGACGTAATCAAACAAGTGTGCACAAAAAACAAAGGGCAAATCCCTCAAACAAAAGCATATAATGACAAAATGTGTACATGTATTTGTTAGCAATGTAAAAAGAGTTAGAACTAACATCTAGTAGTCCTAAAACAAAGCTAAATCAAATTCAATGCACCATCATGCTTAGAGCTTAAGAAAAACTAATCTACTAACATCATTTCATTAGAACATGAACAAATATTCAAACTAACATGTTAATCCATTAATCTCTCTCTCTATTGAATGCTAATCAAATAAAATGAACCTATTTAGATCCTTAGCAATCAAAGGTTCGATTGTATGTTTGAATCCCAAGGTTTTCAAGAATGGAGTCTTGTCAATCCATGGCTATAAGACTATTTGACATATCCCCATATGACTTCAAAACTTGGGTGGATGAATACAAGAAATGAAAGTAGCTAGCTTCTTCAATGAAGAATACTCCAAGATGACAAATGGCTATAGCTTATTTGCTATATGCTCACTTTTGTTTCTCAAGGAATAGGTGTAAGTGTAAAGGTAGGAGGAGGGATCTTTATATAGCCTAATGGATAAAGGAATCTCTACATCCCTTTGCATGTGGGACAATAGAGATGTTAAATTAGTTGTGGATAAGGGGGGTTTAGAAAGGGTTAAGTTAACTTTAAGAGAGTTTAGCTTGTCCTTTAGTGACTCATGTGGATAAAGGGGGTTTATTAATTAATCAAGATGATTAATTAATAGATGTGCAAGCTTATAAAAGTTTTTTAGAGGAATATTAGCATGATTTAGACTATAGAAGGGGATTAAATCAATTAAATAATGATTTATTGGTTTAATGAAAGGGGAAGTTAATTAATTAATCTAGATAGAAGGAAGGATTAATTAACAGAAGGTCATTAATTAGGGTATTTTTTGAATAGAAGACTTAATTAATTACTTATTGTAATTAACTAACGATGATAGAAGAGAAGATGAGAATTTTTGATGATACGTCACCAACTTGTGGGAAAGGGGATAATTAGCACAATTTAAGTGTTTAAACTGTTTAGGATAAATTATAGGTGTCTACATTTTCCCCTCTTTGGGGGTGGCGTAAGCGACACCACTTCAAAGATAGTAGACAGATAAATTTTGAAAGTGTAGAATAAAAATTAGTATAAGAGATAGATGCCCCATTGAGTGTCGACGGGGGTGATGAAAGAAGTTGAATCGGTGATTAAAAAAGGTGAGAGAAATGGATAGAAGAATGAGCATGATCAAGATGCCTCAGGTGAATAAGAATAATATTATTAATAGGATAATGATGTAGAGGAGGAATGAATATGGATAAGAAAAGAGAAGAGCTAGCTTTCATCCAGTGTATTGAAACAACTTTACTGCCATCATATTGCTAAAGATCTACATCATCAGTCCTTATTAAAAATATAAGCATACAAAAAAAGTATATTGACATGAAAATCCATACTACGAACATTTGTCCTTTGCTGAAAAAACCATCTCCATACAATATACAAAATGTAATGTAATACAATAAAGTAAATGATGCCTAACTTCTTACAACATACATAATGCAATGCAATATGAGAAAAGAAACAAGCTAACCTAACAGAGAAACATAACTGTAATGTTTTTATTATCAAGATTTGATTTTAACTTGTGTGAATTAACAACAAGGGTTACAAGAAGTTGCCCCAAGCAAGGATACCTGCAAGGGGAAATAACGGAGGACACTTGGGTCCTATGAAAAGCAATCATGCACAAGGAAATAGTACCAAGCAAGTCATTATGCCCTAGAGTATAGACATAGTAAGAAAACTAGCTTTGCTAACGGAGGAAGATAAATACAGATGATCCGCAAGTCGCACACAAGCTCAGGTGAGAACCAAATAGTGATATTTTGTAGGATGATTTATATTGTTTTTTTATTTTTCTTGAAACATATTTGAATATTTTTTTGATTTTCTATAATTTTTCTAAAACTATGTATAGGAAGACAAAGAAGCATGGATGCCCCTAGTGATAGATGGGATGTATAAGGGTGGAATACCATGCATACGAGAAATTGAAGATGCAATATGCCCCAATGATTAGGTGGGAGTATTCAAATACAAACTCTTCATAAATAGAAGGGGGATCAAGGCCAATATATAAAATAGGTTCAATCATGAGGGGGCAATGATGCCCTTAGAGTAAGTTGGCCAAGAAACACGTGATAGAAAGGAAGTGGGTGATTGATTTGTTAAAGGGGGACAAAGGTGTCCAAAAACATAAAAAAAAGGCCATCCATATACACATGGATATCCTAAACAATTTTCAAAGAACATAAGATGCTATCAAAATATTTAGAATGGCTTTGATGAAAAAGTAGATTAGCCCAAGGCACAAATCATTAGAGAAGATATGGGGTAAAGAAAGAGTTTGAACAAGGTCCAAAAAGTAACATTTGGTAACATACTTATCATGTTTACTCATTGAGATCTTATGTGTGCATGTGGAAATGAATTACCCCTTGAAGGAAATAATTGATAGACAATCAAGTGAAGACATTAGCCAATGTGTATGAATGATTTAATTTGAAAGGTGCTGTATGAATGGATTGTGAAAGGAGAGCCGCACATTGCTCTGTTTCCAGCCAGGTGTCCATAGCCCCGACGGAGATGCATTTGATTCTAATCACAACATTTCTCTACTGCTCAGTCAGGTGTCCATAGCACCCGGTAGAGATTATTGGAAATACCCCAAGAGAGAGTTATATATCAATTTGACTTTTGTCTTTTAGCTTTTGATTTTAGCTTTTTCTTTTTATTGATTGATTTTAATTCTTTTGCTTTCTGAAAACTTATTTTATCTCTCTTTTTTAACAAGGGGTTAAGAACCACCAATGGCTTTATGGAAGGATGTGGAAGGAGAGTCGGACATTGCTCCATTACCAGCCATGTTTCCATAGCCCTGACAGAGATGCATTTGATTCTAATCACAACATTGTTCTACTGCCAATCAGGCGTTCATAGCCCCGATAGAGATTATTGGAAATACCTCAAGAGAGAGTTATATATCAATTTTCTTTTTCTTTTAGATTTTTCTTTTTGATTGATTGATTTTGACTCTTATGATTTCTGAAAACTTATTTCATCTCTCCTGTTTGATAAGGGGTTAAGAACCATTGATGGCTTGATCGACGGATATGGAAGTGATTGTGAGAATTGTGATAGGATCTCTAAGAGGTCAGTCGTTCTTTAATTTACCAAGGTTATGAAAGACCAAGGTCAAATGGATACCATAGAGATAAATGTCACAAAATGTGTGTGAATAGGCTAACCACAATAACATCGAAGGGATGAAAATGGTGGATGACTTGCAGATGAATATGAAAGAAAGGGAAGAAAGAACATCCATGTGTATGCAATACCTGATTGCAATGTTTGATATTTGTACCTTTGATTTTATATTTGTAATGTTTTAATGTTTTCTCATTTTTTTTGTATTTTTGAATTGTTTTATGTTTTTTTATGATTTTTTTTTTGAAAGTTGGGACCAAAAATGTCAATCTGCATGATAGGATCCAACAACGATGTGTGTGACTTCCTTTATAAGGGAGACTAAGCACGTTTGTTTATCAAGAGTGATATTATCCCTGATCTCAATGATCGACGGTGAGTTCACACTCAACAAATGACTATGATTTGTTTTAAAACATGGGTTTCGTATGTGGGAGTTTGAGTTCCCTATCCAATAGCTTTTTGCACTTTGCAACATACTTTATGGGTAAATTGGTGTGCATTCTGGAATCATGTTTGATTTTGGATTTTATGATCATTTGAGTTGTTGGGAGATTTGGAGCTCTTCAGTGTTTTGATATTATCTTGGTAAAGAACATGTCTAGGTTTCTTATAAGCTAATGCTTGACTTGTCTGATCCTGAGAAGTGAGACAAGAACATGTAGACGTTTAGAATTGATGATGAGGAATGATGCGGTGGGATTGCCATAATCATTTGGTAGAAGGAGAATGTGATGGATGAAAATGATATAGTCTAAGAATTGAAGAAGATGTGCTACTAGGAGGTGAGCCACAAATAGAAGATGAAAGGATACTTGGATGTGGCCCTAGTACTAGAGGAAGAATGGATACTAGGACGTGACCCATAGATGTAAGATGATGGGCTACTATAATGTGGCCCAAGAATAGAAGACAATGGACTACCTGGGGGTGATCCATACATAGAAGACAAGGGGCTAGTGGGACATGCCCCAAGAATAGAAAATGATAGGACTACTCGAAAATGTCCCACAAATAGTAGAGGGAAGGATACTAAAAGGTGACCCATATCTAGATGAAGATGAATGGCTACTTGGTGTTGACCCCATAAGAGATTGTGATTGAGGAATTATAATAGACAAAGAGTGATTGGGTGATGAGAAGATAGGCCATGGATCAATGCAAGACCAAGGAGTTTCATCACATAATGAAGAATGTGAAGATGGAAGACTAAGAGGAGGATCAAGTTGCATGATTTGAGGCTCTTCCTCTATTTCTTGATAAAAGGAATCAACATTTTCCTCACAATATGTGGATGCATCGAAGTCTAAAGAGAACCCTTTCTCATAATCTACTAAAGGAATATATTCATGTGCCCCTATAAATGCCTTGATTGTTTCTTCATTCTGAAAGAGATCAATTGGTATGAGTTGTTGATTGATCACCAAGGGTTGATTGGAAGAAAGAGATTCAATTGGTGTGGAAGACTTAGAAGATGTTTGATGATGATTGATAGAAGAAGATGATATGAGGGATGGAGAAGATGTGTAGCTAGATGTCTCATGAGTAGAAGAAGGTGGTGTGGACCTACCTACACGATGGTATATCATTTGTAAACTAGTAGGATTAAGTCCAAAGTCTACACATTGTGATGCATGGGTCAATTCAAATGTTGACTAGAAGGACTTTGAGTCACATGAATCTTCAAAGAAGGAAGACTTAGTGGGGGTGATTGATGAAGAAGGTCTTGTGAAGAAGGGGAGGACCGTGATTCAAGAATCACATTGGATGAATAATAACAAGGGTCCTGCAAAGAAAGAGAGGACCACGATTCAAGAATTGTATTAGATGTTTGATTGGAGGGATTTGGAGTTGAGTGTATCTTCAAAGGAAGAAGATGTTGTTGAGGTAACTGATAAAAGGGGTCCTACGAAGAAAGGGAGGACCGTGATGTAGGAGTCATATTAAATGTATGATGAAGAGGGTCTTGCAAAGATAGGGAGGACCATGACATAGGAGTCACATTAGATGAATTAAGAGTTGAATTAGATGAATTTGAATAGTAGTTTGGATCTGAATCATCAGAAGAGTCAGAGGAAATATTTGGATTGGAATCCTTAGAAGAAGAGGAAATATTTGGATTAGAATTAGAAGAAGAGTGGGGGGAACTCGAATAATAATTTTGATCAGAAGTGTCCAAATCATACCACCGACTATGAGATGAAGGTGGGGAATGAGTTACCCGAATGGGTTCTCTAGCACAAAGAACCAATCAAGGTTTGGTCATGATGGGTGTATTTTGATGTGAACACCGAAAATTTGATTCCTTATTATCGTATGTATAAGGGACCTTATGATAATCAATCATTTTTGGTGTGTGTTGGGTTCAAAGGTCTAAACCTAGATTGTATGATCAAACTTTTTCAAAGTGAAGAAGGTTTCATGTTGATTTGGGAAGCATAATGACAACCAACTAGACATTTCATAAATATGGGGATGCTTGTATGATTTTCCAAAAGGGAAGCTAAGGAAAACATACATCGTGATGAATCAAGACTAATAATCCAACAAGGGATGAAGGCATAAATGTCAAAGGATTGATCAAAATTTTAGCAACATAAAGGATATAAAGGGAAGATATTTCCAATGTTTGATTGATGCAAAATTTGCTTGATAGGAAATTTTTTTGCTAAGGTTTGAAAGATATGTTAAAAAATGACCATAGAACTTAGGAAAAAACAAGAAGATCAAGAGGATCAAAGACCCAAAGGATTGTCCTAAAAATAAGTTTATAAGATGGATAAACACAAGGAACAATCACACAAGTTCAAAACACAAATCCAAATTAATGACCAAAGAATAATGAATGATAAAGAATCAATGGATCAAAGTGATTGTCTAAATGGGTAAGTCAATATGATGAATGAGACACAACCACACAAATTTGTTTGTTTTAAACCAATCAATCATGGAATTACTTCCTAAGTATGTTTCTAAATGATAGTTGGTGTTGTATGATGATTAACAAAATGTCCCTACTTATGTCGAGTTCAAAGAAATGAACAAGGCGTAAGTAATAACAAGAAGTTAACGTGACCTCCAAACAAAGTATACTAGAAGCAAGCCCAAATTCAATCAAGACCTATATTCCAAAAGGTGTTAGTTACGATTGTGAGTGACACAACAATTTCACCAAGATATGTTAACCAAACTTCTACGAGAAAGTAAGGTATTGATATCAAGATGATATTGATATAACACACACAAGTGGTAACACTCAACACTTTTCAAAATTGAGGTAATAATTGAAATCAAACTAAAGCTATAGTATACCTAGGAATTGTTAAAGTGTATATAGCAACAACCTTACAATATAGATATTTAGGTCAAGTTTACAAGAAACAAGATGTAAATACCAAAATTGTAGTGACACGATATAAACAAGATAACCTTTCAAAGGAGAATCAAAGTGATGAACCAAGCCTAACTACGATGACAATCTTGACTTGGGTATCAAGATCAAAAAGGCTACCAATGATATAAAAATGTCTCCACACACTTTAAGATGTTTAACAACCCAGCCGCAAACATGGATGGGCGTAAATGGACACAAAAGTGGCAGAAAACAATCAATTGATAACACAAAGGTAGTCACTCTTCTTTTGATCAACAAAGTGTCAAAATAAAGTGAAGGAAGTAGATCAATTGGGGTTGAAAAATGTTGGCCTTACTTCGGCAGAGTTTCACCTTGCCTTAGGGAAAGTGAAAAACTAAGAAAAAGTAACACTTCCCACATGTTTCATGATGAACAATGGCTCATAACTCAAAATTGTTTTGAAATGGTCAAAGTTGGCTCCTGGTCCAAAGATATCTTCCTAGGTGGTTCTCTCAACTAGGTGTTACAAAGCTGTCTTAAGTGAGCTTGATTTACCCAAAAAGTTGTAATGACTAATTTGGGAGTATCTCAGCTTTACTTTACCCCTTCAAGAACAGTGGGCAACTAGTGCATCCATGTGTACTATCACTGGGGTCGCCATACAGACAACCGGTAATGCTAACTCACAAGGAAAAACTAGTCAAGTAGGTTGTGCGGAGCACTTCCCGTTTCATCCACAAGGTTCCCTCTTGCATGGACTACTTTGGGGTTCCTAGGACCACCCCCATTGTTGTAGCTTAAGGCTTATGCCAAAGGGGTTATGTCCTAGTTTTAAGCAGATGGGACATACCCTTATCCGAACCTGCAAATACAGTGTTTTGAATGTGGTGTTCTTTTTATCTTGTTTAATTTGATGTGGTTTGCTTGAACACCTTTTGGAAACCTGCACGGAAAACTGTATTAGTAGTTTAATTTTGTTTCAATTCCACCTTTTCTTTGACAAGCATTTTTGGTCCTGCACAACAGATTAGTAATTTTCCATAAAAATACTAAAGAGGATAAAACATCATTTCTGATTCTCAAGATCATCCTAAGACGCAAGAGAAGAGCATACGCGACGTAGAATCCAACTATGAAATAAAAAATGGAAAACACTTAGTTCAAATGAAATATTTTTTCTTTTTAACAAACTTTGACATTCATTCTTTTAAGAACAAGCATTTTTCAAAACAAAAAAAGATACATAGAAATTTTTTCTGATTCCCAAGATCACCTAAAAGGTGCGAGGGAAGAGCATACATGACTCTAATCTCATGATTAAACATGCAATGTTCATTAACCTTTTAAACAAGTCAAATTACCATCAAACATGTAAAAACACCCTACAAAATAAAAGTTAGATTCAAAATAAAACTTGCAAGGTGTTAGAACATCAAAGACCAAATTTTCCAAAACATTTAGACATGTTAGAAATGAGTGGTTTTATAAAAATGAAAAACCTTAAATTTTTGGTAACTCAAAAACTCAAATTTATGTTTCCATTGTGTATTTCTCTTCAATACCTTTCCAACGCAACAAAAATGAGTCGTTTTGAGTTCGGGAGAAAAGTTATGGCCTCCGGAAGATTGCTAATGATGCTTGTGCACACTTTAGGGTGTATTTTTAGGTGTGCCTAAGCGCCAAGGTTAATGGAAGTGCCTGTGCACATAGAATGATGTGTGTGCTCCCTTCAGTGTGTATGGTTTTACGGTGCCTGTGCACCAAGGTTAAGGTGCAAAATACGTATGATGTGTTTGAGAGATGCCTGCACTAAGCATATGGGTGGTTTACTATCAGTGGTGTGTGTACTCCAAGGTTAGAGTGCCTACGCCAAGGTTAGGGTGCCTAAGGTTAATGTGCCTAAAGGTTTGGGTGCATGCCTGCCCAAGGTTAGTACTTGCGCTAGGAAAGGGTGTGTGCACCAAGGTTTGGGTGTCCTGTGCCAAGGTTAGGGTGCTCTGCTTTTGACCATAGGTTAGGGTGCCTGCGCCAAATTCCTAACTGCGCCAAGGTTTGGGTGCCTGCGCCACCTTGTGTAAAAAAAATAGTGAGAGTTATGCCTACATGTGGACATAAATGATTCTAAATGGGTTTCCTGGGTGACGTCAAAAATATGTCATTTTAAGATAAACAACTTCAAAAAGGTCAAATTTTTGATATGTTAGCTCAAAATTGACAACAACCCATCAAAATTAAACCCCTAAACAAGACTCAACACATGAAAAGTTAGCAAAATCATAAGAAATTTAACATTATTTCACACATGTAATATTAGCAAAAGACACCAAAAAGCTCAAAACACTCCAAATTTTAGTATGTTAGCTTGAAATTGACAACAACCCATTAGAATTAAAGCTCTAAATGAGATCCTACACATGGAATATTAGCAAAATCCTAAGAAATTGAACATTATTTGCCATATGTGTATATCAAGGGTTAGCCAAAAACTTGAAATAACAATAAAATTTGAGCTAGAATTCTAAGGGACTAAGGACCCGTCCCACCGGACGTGCCAAATGTGTACATGTATTTGTTAGCAATGCAAAAAGAGTTAGAACTAACACCTAGTAGTCCTAAAACAAAGCTAAATCAAATTCAATGCACCATCATGCTTAGAGCTTAAGAAAAACTAATCTACTAACATCATTGCATTAGAACATGAACAAATATTCAAACTAACATGTTAATCCATTAATCTCTATCTCTATTGAATGTTAATCAAATGAAATGAACCTATTTAGATCCTTAGCAATCAAAGGTTTGATTGTATGTTTGAATCCCAAGGTTTTCAAGAATGGAGTCTTGTCAATCCATGGCTACAAGACCATTTGACATATCCCCATATGACTTCAAAACTTGGGTGGATGAATACAAGAAATGAAAGTAGCTAGCCTCTCCAATGAAGAATGCTCCAAGATGACAAATGGCTATAGCTTATTTGCTATATGCTCACTTTTGTTTCTCAAGGAATAGGTGTAAGTGTAAAGGTAGGAGGAGGGATCTTTATATAGCCCAATGGATAAAGGAATCCCTACATCCCTTTGCATGTGGGATAATAGAGATGTTGAGTTAGTTGTGGATAAGGGGGGTTTAGAAAGGGTTGAGTTAACTTTAGGAGAGTTTAATTTGTCCTTTAGTGACTCATGTGGATAAAGGGGGTTTATTAATTAACCAAAGTGATTAATTAATAGGTGTGCAAGCTTATAAAAGATTTTTAGAGGAATATTAGCATGATTTAGACTATAGAAGGGAATTAAATCAACTAAATAATGATTTATTGATTTAATGAAAGGGGAAGCTAATTAATTAATAATAATTAATTAGTTTAGATAGAAGGAAGGATTAATTAATGGAAGGTCAATAATTAGGGTATTTGTTGAATAGAAGACTTAATTAATTAACGTTAATGTAATTAATTAATGATGATAGGAGAAAAGATGAGCATTATTGACGATATGTCATTAATTCATGCGGGAAAGGGGATAATTAGTACAATTTAAGTGTTTAACTCAAGTGCCAGGCTGCAAATTATATTTAACTACAAACAAGTTACATTCATATGTAACTATGAAAACTTTAGGTGTCATCAATTTATAGGGCTTGCCAATACGAAAAGATGTTTCCCATAAAGCATCTTCATGTTAGAAAGTATAACAATGGAAATATGTCAAAAAACCTATAATCGAACAATTTTAGATGTATGGATATGAAACCAAGATTGAGTAATCAAGTAACTAATCCATGTATGGTAGCAAAATGATAATGCCCCTAGGATCTGTTCAGGGATTTCTAGTTTAGGTATTGAAACTTAGCATCCATGATTGACATGGATCTGGCCCATTTTATTTCTGTGATCAAACTATTGGAAAGAAAGTGAATCGTACATTTCTTAGTGGATTAGGAATAGTCTAATGATTTTCATGGCAATATATCTAATTCTACAACCAATTGAATGGTAATAAGTTGAACATCCAGATTATAAGTCAACTTATTTCAGATAGTAGTAATAAGAAGTATCTAGATTTAGGGGGAAACTATCTTGTATCTCCTAATGGCTAGCAATGCATTGAAAAGAGTGCAATGTATGACCAGTGTGCCGAGCGATTAAAATGCGAAGGTTGTATGACTCATTGAGATTCATTTAAGATGTAACCTCAGCAGTATTTGACTTGGGAAATGAACAAAACATAGAGTATCATTGGGACGTAACTAGTCGAACCATTATTCTTTAGTGTAAATATCCACCTTGTTGTGACATGTATTCATGATTATTGACATAAGGATCATGATGTATTACCACTTGAAACCAAACCAACCTAAGTGTTAAACAAGATTCCTGTGTAAGGAGTTTTCAGGTAATGTGGTGTTTCACATTAAACAATTTTCCTTCTTTAGTCAAATGATGATCTATGACAATAAGTTTCATGATGGGCTTGTTAGCATAATTTCCTCTCTCAAACTATAATTTATTGCATTTTATTGCATTAGTCTTTCTCATTTAAGTTATATGATGCTAACATGTGCATCTTTAGTCTAGTCAACTTGAATTTAGTCATTGTCTAGAATACTTGGGGAATATACCAGTTCAATTGTGTATTGTTATTAGTTTGTAGTTTAGGATGTGCATATAAAAAGGGACATATATCATCTAAGAAATTCTTGCAACTGATAGGGTGTCATATCTATCTCTTAACATGTTGATCTAATGTCTATAAATACATAAAGCTCTTACATTCGTATATTTCATCTGATTTCATGTTCATTTATATTCCTGTGAGGCTTCCATTCCTGACTTTGGTCATTGTAATATTATTTACCCTATTCTAAGATTTGGCTCTCAAAGCTCATCTCTCAAGTTGTTTATTCCCATTTCCTCTCAGAGCAGGTTCTCATGCCCTAAAAAACAAGGTTCACACTAAAATGTATTTTTTGTGCCATTAGGATTCAATTTTGAAAGAGCAAGGTAGATATACATCAGGATTAGGAGAGCCATTGAAGCATGCCGCAGCCTCCATTCCTTTCAAGCATCCCTCAACTAAAATTGGGAAAAATCTACTTATTAGAATCTAGGGTCCAAAATATTTTGGATTAGTCATTGGCATCGATAATTGCTCCAAGATATTAGCGAAAGGTTTCATATTTGGAGATCTTTAAAAGAAATATGTTTCATGATTTATTTATTCAAAAATAATTTTGACACTTGGGTCTTTAACACAATAGACATCATGATACCTAAAGGAGAAAGATTTTTGTTTTAGTCTCTTCATAACATCCTTTAATGGGATTTCAACATATGACCAGATGTATTTAAACTTTTCAAATCACATTTATGTAAAATTTATGACTGTAGAATAATTTGGGAGCAAAGTTTTAATTTTGTCTTCCATCAATGGCCATTCCAATCCAAATAGCTCTCAGAAAAAAGGCAACCAAAACTCCATGTTCATATTTTATAATCCCAATTGATGTCGATACTTACATAGTTCTACAAAGATAATCAATTCACACTAAATTTTCAGTTTAGGATAAACCTAAGATCATGGGTGACAACTTCTACATGTGACATAAAATTATGTGCAAGCTCTAGGTCATTAATGAAAAAACCACTGATTCAGATATACCTGGTAAATTGGTAAGATCATCAAAGGTACAAAGATTTCAATATTTTGAAATGATAAGGAAGATGATTCATATTTTGATGATAAAAGAATTTAGGAGTAGTTAAAATACCCTTACAATATTTATGTAATAAGAATGGATGTTTTATGTTCAATAAATTTATGCAATATCTAAAATTTCTTGGGGTTATCCTTAAAGTAATTATCCTCTAACATGTAAATATTTGATTTCTTTGCATGATCGAATATTTCAAAATATGGTATAGATGAAGAATTATAGTAATGATTTTCAAGACTCTAGATCACTTAATTAGATGAGAATTGTTCTTAGGAATATTAGGGAAAATGAAAGAGGAGAAAAACACCCTTCTTCTTCAAGGTTTTTTCCTTGGATTGAATAGGTAAATGAGAACCTCTTAGAACAATTACTTAAAAAGGCTTATGGTTTTGCTTTAATTTCACAATTTCTTTAGGCTTCGTGATTTTTTTATTTTGATTGTTTAATCTAGTAAAATGGAGAAAAGAGTGATTTTTCATATCATATATTTCTTGGTTCTTATTCATCTTCAAAATCTCTTGATCATTCCATAGTACCGTTCAATATATACGAGTTTGCAACTACCTAGGAATTTTCTTCTCTGATATATCTGAATTGTTCGTCACTTTCTCCTACTACTTGAGGACTTCACACTTACTATTACACCTACCTAAATTTTTATCTAATGTATCAACCCTTCAATGTGTAAAATCGGCGGTGGTGTTAATAAGGACACAATTTCAAAAAATAATTCTAGGTATATTCTTGTATCCGTTTTTTGGGCATGTTATAATACATTTCTCCGTACTGTCAAGGTTACGAACTAATTCATTTTTACAATGTGTTAACACCAAATGAATCACTTAGAATTTACGTTTATACCCTTTAAAGGGTGATCTTCTTCCACGTGAGCCGATGGGTATATCGGACCTTTGCGTGATATAGATCATAGGTTTACTTTATGCGGGCAAATATCTAACAGTATATTTTAGTCAGGGATACAAGTTATCTTTTCTGAAAGATACTGTAGACACTTAAAATTGGTTACTCAATTTAGTGTCCCTCTCATCCATTTACTTGCTTAGGTAACCTGGGGCACGTTTACGTCACCAACTATCCCCTTGGGATATTATCCAATTTGTGATTTAATCACTTACTCTAAATTTAATTCACCCCATCATATCTTACCCATGAGTGATTAAATATTAAATATTTAATTACGCTTTTTTCCCATGCATCTTAATCACTTATCTACCCCCCAAATTTATTCATATCTATGTATCACGTCTATTTTTCCTCTTCCCTAAGCGGGATATTTCCCGTATTCAGGGTAAGTCTTATCTTTCTTGAAATCTGCTCATTTTTGGCCATCTCGGAGTCTATTC
>CM034152.1:738044600-738103065 GCA_019776745.2 Taxus chinensis | reverse complement strand
GACGAATGAAAGGAAATCCAGTATACAGAATGTACGGGAAAATGAATAGAATTATCACTAATGTTTGATAGTCATGACACTCAACTTGAAATGGAGATGGATTAAGGTCTAAAGGGTGAATTTGAATTATCTCAGGGGTAAATAAATGAAGTAAACACCATCATTTCATATGAATATTGACTGTGTAGGGTGTAGAGTTGGATTAGATCACTTAAAGGGTTACACTAGAAGGTGAGTTGGAAAAAATGTGCTAATTTATAGTGCATATAAACTTGGGAACATTTCAAAACATAGTAAATTATGCCTATAGAGCATGGATCCAGAGCATGGAATCCTTTTACTTGCATTTTAGGCATTGATTTGGTAAACTAAGAGCCTTAGGAAGTTTGAGCGAAGAGTATCAAGAAGAAATTTGATTTTTTTTTGCTAGAGTAAACAAAGAGGAGTCCAAATATTTATTTTGATGCCTTTCACATGTCCAACTAGGTATAATGATTCCCTGAATTTATTTTTAATATACCTCATTGTAGGGTAAAGCATGTCTTGAGGGTCTCAATGGCATTTGTGTTAGTAATTACAAGAAATGGGTTGTAGTATGAGACAATCTTAATATGAGAAGATGAAGGCTTGGAAATATATATGACCTTGAATTCAATGATTCCCATTTTCTCATGATGATAATTAGTACTTATTATACCTAGTGACTAATATAGACTGAGCTTATGGGACCAAATCTATACCTAACATAAAACAAGCAAGTATTAACAAGATTGGTTGATGATTTGGAATTTCATGCATGTGGATAGAGAATGTGAGATCAATTGAAGGCCAATTGACACCCATTTGGTTGGTATCAAGTAAACTCTTTCTTGGTGCCTTCAAGATACTAATCATGTTAATTAGACAAGTTCTTAATGGTGCAAGTACGTGAATAGAGAGTAATATTGTAGAGTTGAATAAATTGGAATTAACATAGACTAGAGCAATATTAACATGTGGATGGATGATCCTTTATTGTAATATGTGATACAAGACCCGTGAAAGTATATTGAGTGTTTCCTTTTTATTGAATGGGTGATATCATCATATAATTCCTACAAGGTACTAAAAGGTATAGGATACCTTAACTCTTGATGGTTGAAATATGAGATTAAGGGGGAAGATAGGCCATCTCAAGATAGTGAATGATGTCATGAGGAACAATGAGGATTCATGAGTGGGATTATGACAAGAAGAAGAAGGTTTATGGGTTGAGAAAGCCAAGACTTAATATATAGGCATCAAATAGGATTGTGGGTATAAATTTGAATGTTCTTAGGTTTAAGAACATGGATGAATTAGTCAGGAGAGACTATGTTGAGCTAAGAAGGAACACATCATGTAGGCATTGGTATGAACGTTTGGGTCTCCTTCTCCCTTAAACTTAGGAAGATAAGGAAATAGGTGTAGAATCATGATACCCCATATTGTGAAATCAAGGGGTTCTTTCAGATACTCAGTGTAAGTACCAGTTGTGTAAGATTCCACTATTGATGTTCCTTGATGAGGAGGTGGAGGAGGAGGAACTGGATAGGATGTAGTGTAGGCATTAGCTATAACATATGAAGCTCCTTGATATGGCGTATAAGGACTAGGGAAGGTATAACATCTGGGGTGAATTTTCATATATATGCAAGTAAAGAGGATCAACACTATGAAATGGTCTAATGGGTGTGAAACTAGGGAACATCACATTGCCAGATGGAGCAACATTTGATAACCCACTTCCAGTCAACCCTTGCATAAGATAAGTGTGAGAAGGGTGAGGGCCCAATCTTAGGGTATAAGATCCCATGAGAATATCACCCGAATTTGATTAGACAAGATAACCTTGTTGCACAGGATGTTGTATTGGTTGTGCATTGATAGGGGTGTACCATTTATTGTCAGTGGGATGCCCCGTGTTCTACCCTACTGCATAGGTTGGTTGTGAAGGTTGGGTACTCTCAAGTTCTCTTATCCTCCCTACTAAGGTGGAAATAAAATTATGAGGTGAGGATTGAGTTTCCTTTTTGGGTTCCTGCTATGTAATATTTGGTTGAGATGGCACATGATATCCTCTTATGAATTGTTCAACATTGTCATTCTTGTTTTCCTGAAAATTAGGAGTCTCAGGATAGGTTTTTGATACATTGTTATTGAACAGTTCTGAGGAATTAACCTTCATCATATCTAAGGACTTGTCTATTTAGTGAAGAGGATTAACAATTTGTGCAAAAACATCATCTTATATTTGCATGGAAATGTGAGGTCTTGACAAGACTCTATGGTAAGGATTTGTTCCACTCGTAAAAACCATGTTGTTTGAAGTAGATTGACCGTATTGCATGTTTAAAGGTTCATTGACCTCCTCTATCCTCACATAGCTAGTGGAGTTCAAAACATAGCTAGGGGAGGCTTGCATGTTGTTGGTGTAATTGTTAGCCCATCTGAAAAGGGAAGGGAATTGTTGTGGTTGGGTGTTGGTGTAATATTTATCAAATCCAAATGGTTCACCAAACTCTTTAGCAGAACTATTTGGGGAAGTATAAAATACCCATTGAAATAGGGGACAAAACGGAAAGGTGAAGTAATACAAATGAAAGAAAAGGAAATAAGAAGGAACTACTCCTTCATGTTGGGTTCACAAATTTTGCACATCTTAAAATCAAAACGTGGTCTTAAACACACGTGACCTCTTAAGGTCATTCTGAGACAACTACAATGGAATGAATAGATGGCTATGGAATGGGATAAATAAGGTGGGTAGGTAGAATATATAAAAATGGGTGAAAATGATCAATAAGTGATCAAGGCAATCTAATGTGCTTGACGGGAACTGTGGGGATTTTATCATCTAAAGAAATGAATGCTTGCCTCACTTGGGAGGGTGTAATGGAACAATTGAGGAGAATGAACCCGTGAAGGAGGTTATTGATATCAGTGTCACCAAAAACTCTCTGAACCGGCTCTAGAATGTGGGGGAACTATCCTGTGTTTACCTCGTAGAAGTCTCTAGAAAACGTCATGGAGGTGTAGGAGGAAACATGTGAATAGGAAAGATGTGTGAATTGTGGAAGCTAGTTTTGTCCAAGCTGAATTTTCTAGAACTCGTAAGAAATTTCTAATTCTATGTTCAAAACTAGCAATTGTGAAATGATAACGGATGGAAGAGGTGAAGTCTGGAAAACCAAAGTTCTAAGACCTGTGTCAATATCTATAAATAGGTCAGTTGTGTTTGGTTGTGGGACTTGGGTGTCATATACGTAATCTCTTGGTTGTTGAGGGCCTTTAATGGTCATGTGGGATGTACAAACTACTAAAGTGAATAAATAAACAATCTCGTAAAGAAAATTGCAATAGGGCGAGGTTAATCCTAAGCCAACTAGGGGTACGTGGGGAGATGTGTTAATTTATTTCTAATTAACTCTACGTTCCTAATTTAACAAATGGAAATAAACATATTTAAATTAAAATGATTCAATTACTTTCCTCAAAATCAATTAAATATACGTGTTTCCAGCAACTAATTAATAAATGAAAGGTAACTAATTGAAACAAGCAAAGTAATGATACTATATTATTTTTTTGATTTTCAACGATTTAAATGAAAGAAATAAAAAAATAAGGAAACTAATTACTTTAATCTATGTTTGTTTATTTTTGATGCTTTCTGGAAAACGAAAGAAATATGCACAGAAAAAATAATTTCTTCCAATTAAATGAAACTACTTATATTCTAATGTAAACTAAGGTAAATAGAGAAATAGCTAGATTTGGCTATTTCCCTATGCAGATGATTTAACTAATCTAATAAAATAATTTTTTCCCCCTATTTGTAATTGTGGATACAAAAGCTTATTCTGGCACCACCTCAGAGTCATGGGAAGAAATCTTCTCAGAAGCAACCCTTCCTGTGAAACTTCCCCCGACAATACAGAAGATTTTTGAATGCTATGAAATTCCCAAAACAATCTAATGATGAAGAAATATTAACACAACACTGTAGCATAATATTTCTATGAATCCTTCTCAAGAAAATCCACATAGATAAGCTCAGAGGAAATCCTCAATGAAATATTTGTGGATGAAAACTACTGTAACAACTATTGCAATTGAATATTTCTGAAGAAGTGTAACTAACAAATTTAAAGCTTTGAATATATTCTAAATAAATGAAGAAACTTGAAGGAATTAAAAGACACCCCCAACCTGGATAGTGTTATACAGAGAAAAATCTAGTGTTATAAGTGTTTCTTATTTTCCCTCAACTTGTTTCCAATGTATGTTCAACATATCGAGGGAATTGTGTTGGCTTGTGTGAAGAAATGATGAAGAAAATACTGGAGCTGGAATGGCTTGTAAGTAATCTAGTAGCAACATAGGTAAGAGAATAACAAGGCAAGAGAGTTGAGCTTGCTTTGTATTTCTTGGTAGGATTACGATAACCTAACATTGCAATTCAAAATAATAATCTCCAACCAATGCTTCGGATAGAAGCTTAGATCTTATAGAAAAATGGTAGGGAAATGGTCTAAGCCATTTGGCAGCCAAGGTATGCCACATAATTCAAAGAAGGGGAATTTAACTCACAATTCACAAAAGGAAGGGAAGGATAGGTTGGCATCAAATGAGCTCAATAACAATCGAATTGGTTAAGAGACGTGCAGTAAAATAAAAATTTGAAGAAGTTGACACTTGGATTGCCCCTGTCATCCTGTCAAATATACTTGCTCATTGGAATGCGGATTGTAATGTTGACATGTGATTTTTCTAGAGTTGTTGCTCTATTTAACTGATTAAATCATGTTGCTAGATTAATGTTTATCTTAGTTGAGATTTGTGTAACTAGTCATCCATTAAATTGCAAAGTACTCTTGAATTGTGATGTTTATTTAATTGGTTCATGAAATGAACATGATGTCTGAAATTGTGGAAAGTTTAATTTCTATTCTTGGGACCAATTGGTGAATTGGTAATTTAGAAAATTATTCTAAGTCAATGAGGATCGATTATTATTATTATTATTGGGAATCAATTAAGAGCATACCTTAGATCAGTTTCATTGATTTGAGGCATTCCATTAATTTGATCTGCAATTCGATTAACTCTATAAATTGTAGTTGTTCACTATTTTTGGATTATATATGTTGCACTAATTGATCCTAATAACTTGTTCCAGTTTGCCTATGATTCAATCCCATAATCAGTGCTAGAAAATTGCCAAGAGATAGTATGGATGGTACTACCCCATTTGGAAACATCACTCTACCGATAAGAATTGGTTGTGATAGTTATTAAGCTTACACTGCTACTATTATTCTAATAATGATAAAGTTTCTAATGACGTAATCTAAGACCTAAGGCATGTATATTATTGTGGTTGCTTGGGAACCTAACCTAAATTGATCTATGCCTAATTTTATGTCGCTAAGCTAACCTGATCCCTAACCTATAATGGTGAAGGGGGTCTGAGACTATAAGGTTTAACTAAAATAATAATTCAAGTGACGTTAATGATGGATGCATGTTTAATTGGGGTTGGTGGTTGCCACCACCCTTGCATGTACTAGATTTTGAATTCAATGCCATTAATGCCAGGCCACCGAAACTCATTAGTGGTAAGCCAACATTGAAATGGAAAGTTACTAAAAATTGGTGCTAAATGTGATCATTGGGTTGGCTAGGTAGTTAGAGGTGAGCCAAAATGGAGATAGATGAAGTCAGTGGGGAGTGGGAAGGCTAGTCCGTCCTGGAAGGCATTGATGATTTGGAAAATTGTACTAAACTACCTAGGAAAAAACATGTTAGGTTCGGTGAAGGCAGTATTGTTTTTTTCGGGTTCCATTTGGTCATTTTTTATTTTCACCCTCTCGCTCTGCAAATGAAGGTTTTGAGATTTTGATCTGGTTCTCATTTTTTTGCTGATATTGGAATATCTGCTCCGCTGGTTCGTGGAGAGACTGTTGGAGAGGATTATGAGTGGAAGGGTGGAGAAATTTGTGTTGGCGAACTACTTCGAATGTGGAAGATATTGTGGAATTGGGAGAAGGATCCTGGGAGCTGGAAGAATATTTCGGGAAGCTCTACCAGACATGATAAGCTCTAATCCCTTGGAAAAAATTGTTATGTGTAATTGATTCATTAAAACAGCTCTATTTATTATAGAAAACATTTTGGGGTTATGGGTTTTGACTATTGCATAGTAAAACAGAGCTTGTTTCTTGGTAAGTAGTTGTTGGAATTGGTTTTTGATCATGCCATTATATTTTGGCCTTATCATGGTGACAAAGTTGGTTTTCTTCACATGTCTATTTTGGAATGTTTTTAAATAATTCCTTGAGTGTAATGGAAGGATAAAATGTTACTTTCAAGTTGCATGTGTGGATAATCTTAAATCAGGTTTGTAATGTTGCTATTGACCTCTGTATTATTATTTCTATGGCTATGGTATGACATTTTCTTATCTTTTTGGGAAACGAAGACCCTGTGTTATAGGTCGAGCTTGAATTTGATTTCTTAGTCGAATGAGACTGTATCATTTCGTGCTAAGGTTGTTTGTTTTGGTTGAGTTTTATTTTGGTTCGAATAATACAGTATTGGTTTTGTGTAAAATTTTTTTTGGCTCATTTGGGTTTTATTTTGGTTTTAATGATTGAACCCTTCAATCTTGTAACTATGGATTCAGGGTAAATGATTTGAACACCCTCGTTTGGAAGGAATGGTTGTTCTGATTGAGTCAGGTCTAGCTTTTGGTTATCTCCTTTTCAATGTTTGTTTTGAGGAAGGAACCAGTGTAGTTAATGGCTACCAGGATTATTATGATTCCCTTTGTGAACTGTTTGGATCTTAGGTAGACTTCCAGTTTGATAACACCGTGTTGAACTATTATATCTTTGAATATGTTTAAGTTTGTTCATTGTTCTCTTCTTACCTTAAACAATTAAGGTTGGGGTCTTAGTATGTACCAGTTAGATGATTTATCAGACTTTCCTTTGAGTGTTGATAAAGCTAACTCCTCTCAATACTTGATCATATGAAGAAGATCATAAATATCATTAATCGATTTGCTAGAATGTTAGTCGTGAGTCAACCTATGTCGATTTGGAGTGCAACTGGGATTTTGGGTAATATTTTTCACCCACCATGACTTAACATGTTCACCCTGGGTGTTGGGTAAATCTTGGGACTATTTTTCAACTTAACTAGTTGATTTAAATTCCTTACACCATAGAGGGGATATTTTGTTTCCCAAGTCATAAGAATGTTTGGGAATAGTATTGTGTGAATGAGTAGGAGGTGGTCTGGTTTGGTTTGGTCATAGTAGTGGATTTTTGAACCAGGGTAGTTAATGGCTACCAGGATTATTTTGACTTCCTTTGTGAACTGTTTGGGTCTTAGGTAGACTTCTAGTTTGATAACACTGTAATGAACTATTATATATTTGAATATGTTTAAGTTTGTTTAGTGTTCTCTTCTTACGTTAAACAATTAAGGTTGAGGTTTTGGTATGTACTGCTTAGATGATTTATCAGACTTGCCTTTGAGTGTTGATAAATCTAACTCCTATCGATACTTGATCATATGAAGATGATCATAAATATCATTAATCAAGTTGATAGAATGTTAGTCGTGAGTCTTCTATGCCTTAGTTCAATCACTTGTTCTAAATATGAATGATGTACTCAAACTGATATGATTCTTTATTTGACTTGTATGAAATACTTGCATTCTTGCACTATCTCCTTGGTGATTTATATATATATTGTATGTATTCAATGCATCTCATGCACTCTGAATTTTGTTGAAGCCAAGTTATTTTAGTTTAGTTTCTTGTTTTGTAGGCTAAAATGGAATTTGGCCTTGAGAGCTCGTTGTTGTTATTTCTATAACCAATTGTATAGATCTTGTCTAACCTTTAGAACATTGGAACATTTGGAGTGAATTCAATTTTGAATGTAACTTATTGGACTCGAGAAAAATGTTTTAATCATGTAGTATGGGCTCCATGATTAAGGCATTTATACTCATGTTTGTTATCTACTGTCGGGTATACTTAGCTTTGCATCATCAGTGTGATAATGCGTAAGCAAGAATGTATACTTGCATGTTTATGGATTAATTGTTTATTTACCTTGGATGATTACTGAACTAATTTGTGAATAATTCTTCTAGTTGATAGAAATAAGACTTTTTTGGATTGTTATATGCTAACACTACAGGGTTGTGATCTGCTTGAGTATGATGCTGCTGAATTGTTCAAATAGGAAAAGATTTTTCTGAACCCTTGACTGATTTTTATTAATAAGAAGTGTTCCTTTGATGGGTGTCGTTATTTCCTTCATTTAATCAACTCTTAGTTGATGTCATATTCAAACCAGGGGTGTGTCTGAAGCTATATGCAACAAGAAGAATCCTCGTGATCTAGTAATTGACTGTAGGTATTTGTTATTTTATTTTCTCGGGGTTTTTTTGTAGTGTCCTTAGGATTCCATGGCCAAAGCATTATTATATATATGCTACAAGAAACTTGCTGAAATAAACACTCATTTCTATAATAAATTGCTGGAAATAAACACACATTGCAGAATGAAATAAATTGCTAAAAATAAACACACCTTATAGAAATAAACACACTCACTTGGAAATAAATGCACATTTGAAAATGTTGTGAAAATGCTTGCAAGGAAATGAGAGTCTAGTCTCTAACACCTACAATGACAAGTACATAATGTAAATCAACTAAAGAATCAAAAGCATTTACAGAATTAACAGATCTACATGATTTGCTTAGAAATATAAATACCAATCAAACAAGGATCCTGGTTCTTGGAGGAGTGGGCCCTTTCTCCACCTTAAATCAGGATTTGACAAAGTATGATTCTCTCAAAACAAAGTGGATATTTTATTACTGAAATGTTATGTCTTAGAAAAAATTACTGTATCTCTCTCTCTCTCTCTCTCTCTCCTCTCTTTTTGTCTATCTCTATATATATTCATTAAATTTATCTACATGTCTTTATGTATATTTCATCATCCAAAGATGCATTTACAACCATAGTTGTTCTACCAATTCAAATGGAACCGAATAGTGCCCAAAATATATGTGGAATTTAGAAACCTTGCTAGACGTACAGTTGTCTGATAAGTTATCTCTGGATCTGGAGTATGAAGAATCGACAATATGCTGATTTTCTCTTGATTGGAAGGCCCATTGATTTTCTCTAAGATCAGATTTTTTCAAAAACAAATAGATCCCAATTAATTTCGGAACTTTGGAGAAGTTCCAGAACCAAAGGGAACTATTCCAAAACTACCTATGAAAGTTCCGGAGCTATGCGCAATAGTTCTGGAACTAAGTGATAGAGCTCCTTAGCTATGTGATGGAGTTCTGAAACTAAGCCGTATTGAAGCCAATGCTCTCAAAAACATGTTGATTACTTCATACTTCGTTCTCTTGCTTGATTGTGACCTGTTTTATTACAAAAACTGAATTTCCACACACTTTGTTAGGAATTACATAGTTTTTAGATGTTAGAACTAAATACAACAAAATATGGACAATTACATCGTAACTTATACTAGATCAAAAAAACATCACAAAATGCAGTCAAACTTGATAAAAAAGAGAGTAAAATAAGATCATTTATTGCACATTAACGAGACATATTTTGGCCTTATCATCCTTCTCGAAGTTGTTAGATAGAACATATGGTTCCAAGGATTTAGTTTCTATCATGCTCAATTCAAATGAACTGATAGATGTTAATGCTTTTGCAGATAAATTTTGTGAAAAATAACAAGGGAAAGAGGAATACCCATGGAAAGTTTCATTTTTTCTATTGCTTAAGGAAATGTAGTTAGATGAAATTATTATGTTTCATTTGCTGAACTATTCTTAGGAATAAGTGCCTAAGGCCTAAGGCCAATTTTGTAAACTGTGGAAAGAACTTGATTATTTCTTAGCATCTTGAATGTTGTCTTAAATTGGAAATGATGAAGGTTGTTGCTTGAATCATTATTTCTTGATTGGATTAGCTAAAGGAAATGGTGTCTTCAATGAAATAGTTCTTTTACTTGGAAAGTGATCTTGTTGGTAATCTGTTGATTTACATTTCTCCACTTATTGGCATTAATTTATAACCTTGGGAAATTTAAGGGAAATGTCACTTACTTACATTGTTATTATGTAGCAAGAATATTACTGTTGATCTCTGGATATGCAAAAGGGAATAAATAAGGACCCTTACCTTGTAAGTGAATTGAATAAAATGATTGTTGGTTGTTGTAACTTTTATTTTTTGAATTCATTTGATTAAGACAAATAAAGAGTAAGTTATACTTAGCAAGTCATATGTTAAGGAATCTAAATCATGAATGACTGGTGTCTAATTATATCTTTATGAAACAAGACAATCATGACTATTTTATGAGGAACACTATAAACTCTAAAGGGATACATGAATGTAATAATGGTTTTTAGACCATAGGAATAATCACATGAGTATTTAATCTTATTAAGTACATATAGGAGTGCACTTTGGGGAAGGGATTTAATTTATTATACTGTAATGAAATCTATGTCCATCTAAATTGACGATGAGGTACATCAATGAAATGGATTTTTTTTAATGAAGGATAGAAATGATAATGGGGTTAGAAGCATAATGCACCTAACCTTAAGGCATTAAGAGCATGGTTCTTCTTGTTGTACTAATGAATTTATAAGTATGATACACATTTTATTTGTACAGATGAAACAATTATACTATGAGGACTTGAATTCAAGGGACTGTTCATTATGGGGTGACAGAATGAACCCTTCGAATAAACTATGAGTTGGACATAAGATGTACTTCTACCATAGATGAGTTACAGTTAATGGATTAAGTTTAACTAAGTAATTACGGTTTGAATAAGTTGAATGACTTAAAGGAAGTAAATGTAAGTCATGAGATTATTATGCGGTCAAATACATAAGACCCGATTATGAGTCATTAAAATGAACTCGAATGCTCCTTAATGTATAGTTGGATGTATGAGGCTAATGCACTACAACATACTTGTATGACATTCTAAAGGTATAAAAGGAAACTAATGAAGGTTTCTTACTTAAAATAATAAGTAACGAGCATGAATGAACCTACAGATTCTTCTAGTTAACCTAGTAGAAACATAACATTTCTTGATGGAATGATTGATAGGACCCGATTTAGTCCTTAGGAATGACACCTAAATGATGAAAATAACTAGGGTGGGATTAACAAGTTGTGAATTAAAGGGATTAATGAACTTTTTAAGGAAGGACGTTTAGATTCTTAAACTTAATGGGTTGTTACAGCATAACCACTGCTATATAGTACCCATCCAATGATGGAGTTAATTGGATGGTTACTGTGGAGTAGTCGTTATGGCGTAATAATCCATTCAGCTCCACTAATTAAGACCGTATCGGAATGGAATCTCAATTCATGTTTAAAAACTAGGAAGTGATGAGTCCATGGTCTACGGTCGATGTCAAATTTTGTTGACTATGGGTGATGAAGTGTACTCCAAATGAAAGGGGTCGATTCGAATACACTTAATGATACTTAATCACCATAAGTAGATCATCTACCCTATTGTTGTCCCATTCCCCTGGGTTATCTCTTCCTATAATCTGAACATGCCAAAAAATTGAGAAATTTGATTGAAACATTTTTGTTCGAAGTTCAATTGGGCCCTCTGTTCCCCAAATTGCTCTTTTCGGGCCCGTCGGAACTAATCAAGATAATAGTTTCGTGTAGTGTGGTGGGCCCTCTGTTCCCTGAAGTTCACATATTCCTTTTTGTCAAATGAAGTTCGAGTATTTTCGTCCGATTCGGCCGAGTCACGTAATATTTTTGGCATGTTCCAAAATTTGTGCGTCTTTTCCCCGTATGTCGGCTGAGTCGCGTAAACGTTTGGCCAAAGTATCACTAATTTTTCCCACTCTACCCGAATACCTTGCTTTTCAAATTAGTAGGTTGTATTAAATGCGCATTCATTGCCTTTCTTAAATTATAACGACGAACCCCCTAGCGTTTTGCACACTAAGGTGAACCTTTGTAATCTAAATTCCTACGGATATCCAGGATGGGTAATTACTACCAACATAAGATCAAATTTTAAGTACCTAGATAAGTCCCTTGGATATCGGGGACAATGAAGTTCGCCATCTTGACTTTAGTGATTTTTGTTCGAGGATGACAAACGCAAACCCTACGCCAATGGCATAGATGATTCATGACAGGGAAATCTCTGTGCAAGTATACAGTGCTTTCAGTATACCCTGATTAAATTGAAATATGAGAGATAGCCGAGGCATTGAAGAGATTCAGGTACACCCTCCCAGTCATAAGCACCTGTCTTCTTCTCCTTATTCCTGAATTCTTTTTCCTGGATATTATAATAAGTTACTCCTTAACTTCTTTAGTTAGGATTGATTAATTGTAAACCATTAATGGCCTCTCCTCGCCATTTTGAAATTGGCTTATTTTCTGAATTTAGAAATCAATGAACATTATCTATGATATCCCTAAGCTTTTCATTTAAAAGATCATTTCCCTTATTATATTAAGAAGCTTTTGTAATCATGAAATAGAACTTTGGATGTTATACATGATCTTGGTTCATTCAGAGCATGAAGAATTACTCTGTCAGCTCTAAATGGTGCCTATTTGATTCCACTTCCTTTTGTAATAAAAGAAAACACTAAAATTCTTGATTATATGTGTAAATGGTAAGAACAAGAGGAGGGACTTTTTGTGCTGTTGCAAATAACCCGCCTCTAGGTGGTGAAGCAGAAATTACAATCTCAAAAGTTGGATGAAATCCTTGCTATGTCTCTTAATATTAGCTTGACACAAGGAATAGGATTGTTGTTCTTGAAATTCAAGACAAGTGGATGGAAATAATGCTGAGACTTGAAACCCTTGAAAGTGAGAAAGTCTCATTAAATGGGTAGCCACATGATGAGAGAAAAATGTTGAATGATGTTGAGGATCTCAACATTGGGATGAATGATAACAAGATTGCTGCAAGTAATGTTGAAAATACTGGTAACAGAAATGTACCCAATCAACCCTTTCTTCCATGCTGGAGAATAAGAGGGAAAGATTGGCAGTGGAATTGACCAGATGATATAAAGAGGATAAGCCCACCTAAATTTGATGGAACCACCCGAGAATAGGGAGATGGGGTGATATAAAGGAGAATTGGCTTAGTGAGATGGAGAAATATTTCACGATAAGAAATTTCTCTGAGGAAACCAAAGTGGTATGGGGAGCTTATCAGCTCTCCCATGAAGCATCTTCATGGTGGGACAACCGCAAGGTTGAGCTAAATGTTGATGAAACAAACATCACGTGGGATCAGTTCAAGGGTCATTTTAGGAAGCCTTGGCTTCCCCAGCTCTACTATGACCAGAAAATGACAGAGTTCTAAACTCTAACTCAAGGCAAACTGTCAGTGACAGAATATTAGGAGAAGTTCACCAAGCTTCTCAAATATGTGTCGCAATATCAAACAGATGAGAAATTTATGAATAAGGAAATTCATCATGGGGTTGTACCCTATCATAGGTGGTGAGGTTGATGTACATAGCCCCACCACCATGGAAGAGGTGGTAGAAAAATCCATTCGGTAGGAGCAGAAACTGAAAGCAATTTCTACACATAAGGAGGAGAAACATAAGAAAAATGGAAATGCTTCTTCATCTTTTCCACCCAAGAAGGGTACATGGAAGAAATTTGGAAACAAAAGTAAGCCTTTGGCTGCAAATGAAAAGAAAACAACAATAGGTAAAGTGTAACAAATAATAGGAACAATGGCCAGAAGGGAAATCATGGGCCAAATAGTACTTTCAAGACTGAGAATAAATATGAGCCTAAGAAAGGACCCATTGGAGGTTGTTTTAATTATGGAGGAGACCACTATGTAATTAATTGTCCTTTAAATAAAAAATACAACAATCAACAACATAAGATACATGTTGTGGTGGCTGAGAAACAAGCTGAAAAGTAGGCTATGCCCATAGAAGTACCAGGTAAGTTGTATGGCCTTCCTGTAACTATACTTTTTGATACTGGTGCTTCTGAATGTTTTATTTCTAATAATTTGGTCACTAAATTAAAACATAAGGCTGGTTTTATGGAAAAACCATGGACTGTCCAGTACGAAAATAATGTTGTCCATATGGTCAGTAAGTGCCTTTTTGGCACAGCCTTAGAATTGTCGAGCTTCACAACTAAGGTAGACCTGTATGTTACACCTCTAGGGTCTTATGACATAATTATTGGTGTGAACTTGTTGGCTGATCATAAGGCACTTGTGGACTATTTTTGGAAATGCATAAGGTGTTTGGATGACCTACAGAAATCAGCAGACATTTAGGAAATAAAAAGAAGCATAAAAGTTAGAGAAATATCAGCTATGCAGCTGAAAAAGGCCAAAAATAAAGGTTGTATGCTTTATGCAATAAAAATTTCAGATTCGGTTGAAGAAGAAGGTAACTTTTTGGAGAAATACCCACTTTATGAAATTTCAGCGATGTGTTTCTAGAAGAGTTGTCAGGCCTTCCACCGAAAAGAGAGTTTGACTTCACTATTGAAATCAAACCAGGAACATAACCTATTTCTAAGGCACCTTATAGGATGACTACCACTAAATTGGTAGAGTTAAAGGCACATTTGCATGAATTATTTTCTAAAGGGTTAATAAGGTTGAGTGTCTCACCTTGGGGAGCACCGATGATCTTTTTCAAAATAAAGATGGAACCTTAAGACTTTGCATTGACTACAGGATGTTGAAATAAGGCAACTATAAAGAATAGATATCCTCTTCCAAGGATAGATGATATTTTTGATCAGATGCATGGAGCATCGGTTTACTCTAAAATAGATCTACATTTTGGATATCATCAATTAAGAATCAAGGAAGAAGATATTCATAAGACTACTTTTAGAACGAGATATGGACATTATGAGTTCATTGTTTTACCTTTCGGGCTAACTAATGCCCCTACAACCTTCATGAATTTGATGAACAATATCTTTCAAGAATACTTGGACAAGTTTTTTGCTTGTATTCTTGGATGACATTCTCATGTATTCATGAAGCTTGGAGGAGCATAATGAGCACTTAAGGATTGTGTTTGAGGTTCTAAGAAAGAGAAAATTATACGGAAAACTATCCAAGTGTTCCTTTTATGAAACTGAGGTACAATACTTGGGACATATAATAAATAAGGATGGAATCTCGGTTGATCCCTCAAAGATATTAGCCATAATTGAATGGCCAACACCTAAGAACATACATGAAGTTAGAAGCTTCATGGGACTTGTTGGTTACTATAGAAAATTTGTAAAGGAATTCTCAAGGGTTGCTGCCCCAATAACTTCATTGCAAAAGAAAGATAAAAAGTTCATATGGAGTGAAAAATGTGAGGCTTCATTTAAATCATTGAAATAACAACTAACTTCAGCCCCTATTTTGACTTTCCCTGATCCAAACAAAAGTTTTATGGTGGTAACAGATGCTTCTTGGGAAGGATTAGGGGGTATATTGCTGCAAAAATATCATGTGATAGCATATGAAAGAAGGAAGATTAAAGTGCATGAGAAAAATTACGCACCACATGATTTAGAGCTTACTGCAATAGTACATGCACTACAAGTTTGGAGACATTACCTCTTAGGGAATCCCTTCGAGTTAAAAATTGATCATCTTGGGCTAAAATATATCTTCACTCATCCTAACTTAAATGCAAGGTAGGGAAGATGGTTGGATTTCTTATCTCAATATGATTTTGACATCATCTACATAAAAGGGAAATAAAATAGAGTAGCATATGCACTAAGTTATAAGAAATATATTTCTACACTTGTGACCTTGAGAACTCAATTTAAGGATGAGGTCAGAGATACCTTAATGACTTATCTGTACTTTCAACATGTAAAAATAGTGCTTGCTGCGAATCCAAAGGACATGAGGTACAAAGGATTTTGGTTAGACGGTGAAGGGATACTGAGGTATGAGAATAGAGTGTACGTACCACTAGAAATGAGTTAAGGAAAAAGGTGATGGCTGAATTTCACAATGCACCTTACTCTAGGCATCCCAGAGTGACAAAAATGCTTGTTGATGTTAAACAACAATATTTTTTGGAAGGGAATGAAGAGAGATATCTTGGATTACGTGTCTCACTTCTTGGAATTCCAGCACATGAAAGCTGAGCATATGCACCCAACTGGTTTATTATACCCTCATAGCATACCACAGTTTAAATGGTAGGTTATAAGCATGGAATTTATTCAAGGACTGCCTATGTCAAGGAATAAGCATGATGTTATTTTGGTTATGATTGATAAACTAACTAAAGTAGCTCATTTCATTGCTAGAAATCTGAAAGATGACTCACCTTGCTTGCAAAAAGGTTTGTTCAAGAAATTTTCAGATTGCATGGCATTCCCAAGTTGATAATCTCTGATAGGGACCCACAAATGACTTCTCATTTTGGAAAACTCTTAATGCAGCTTTGGGAACAAAGTTGAACTTTAGCTCTGCTTATCATCCTGAAATAGATGGGAAAATAGAAAGGGTAAATCAGGTCCTTGAGGATATGCTTAGGATGTACTGCATGGACCAGTAGTACAAATGGGAAGAATATCTTCCCTTGGTTGAGTTTGCATACAATAACACTTACCATTCTTCTCTAAAAATGGCACCCTTCGAGGCTTTGTATGGACGAAGGTGCATGACTCCTGTTAGTTGGGATAACGTGGAGGATAGAGAAGTAATTGGACCAGAAATGCTTTCTGAAATGGAAGAACAGGTTAAGTTAATCTGAGAAATATTAAAAGAGGTTGTTGATAGATAGAAAATCTATGTAGACCTGAAAAGGGTCGAAAGGAAATTTGAACTTGGTGATAAGGTTTTTCTGAGGGTCAAGCCTAAAAAGAGCTCGATTACCTTTGGACAAGTCAGCCAAACTATCACCTCATTACGTAGGCCCCTTTGAAATTGTGGAAATAATCAGTCTTGTGGCCTACCAACTTGCATTGCCTCCCTCATTGGCACAGATGCATGATGTTTTTCATATTTCTTTACTTAAGAAATACATTTCAAATTTATCACATGTTTTAAACTGGAATGCATTACAGGTCCAAGACCTAGGGGTAATCATGGTGGAACTAGTTAGAGTGTTGGAAACCCACAAGTTGCACTTGTGCATAATCGTGAAATTGGACAATGTAAGGTCCAATGGGATCATTTTAACAAAGAAAGTGTAACTTGGGAAAATTTGGAGGACATGAAAGTAAGCTTTTCCCCACTTGTTTTAGTGGAAAAATTTCATTTCTCTTCCAAAATATTGAATCATTTTGGCTTATAATTGATTCTGGGTTTGTTGTTTTGAGAAAAATACCCTTATCGAGTATTATTACAGCCATCGATGTTGTTATACAATTGGAAAAACTGAATTTTTGGATTAAATTTTGTTTACTGTTAAGAAATCTTAAGGTTACATAAATTTTATTAGACCTATTTTCTTGATAGACTCTTTGAATTCAAGGAAATCATCGGGACGATGATACTTTTAGAGGGGAAGAATGTAATGCCCTTGCCATCCTTTCAACTATACTTTCTCATTGGAATGTGGATTGCAACATTGACATGTGATTTTTCTTGGAGTTGTTTCTCTATTGAACTGATTAAATCATGTTGCTAGATTGATGTTTATCTCAGTTGAGATTTGTGTAACTAATCATCCATTAAATTGTAAAGTACTCTTGAATTGTGATGTTTATTTAATTAGTTCATGAAATGAACATGATGTCTGCAGTTGTGGAAAGTTTAATTTCTGTTCTTGGGACCAATTGGTGAACTGGTAATTTGGAAAATTATTTTAAGTCAATGACGATCGATTATCATTATTATTGGGAATCGATTAAGAGCATACCTCATATCAGTTTCATTGATCCAAGGCATTCCCTTAATTCGATTAATTTCAATTAACTCTAGAAATTACAGTTGTTCATTGTTTTTGGATTATCTATGTTGCACTAATTGATCCTAGTGACTTGTTCCAGTTTTCCTATGATTCAGTCCCATAATCAGGGCTGGAAAGTGCCAAGAGATGGCTCGGGTGGTACTACCCCATTTGGAAACATCACTCTACCGGTAAGAATTGGTTGTGACAGTTATTAAGCTTACACTACTACTATTATTCTAATAATGTTAAAGGTTCTAATGACCTAACCTAAGACCTAAGGCATGTAGATTATTTTGGTTGCTTGGGAACCTAACCTAAATTGATCTATGCCTAATTTGATGTCACTAAGCTAACCTAAGCCCTAACCTATAATGGTGAAGGGGGACTTAGACTATAAAGTTTAACTCAAATAATAATTCAAGTGGCATTAAGGATGGATGCATGTTTAATTGGGGTCGGTGGTTTCTTCCACCCTTGCATGTACTAGAGTTTGAATTCAATGCCATTAATGGCAGGCCACCGACACTCCTTAGTGGCAAGCCAAAATTAAAATGGAAAGTTACTAAAAAGTGGTGCTAAATGTGATCATTGGGTTGGTAGGTAGTTAGTGGCGAGCCAAAATGGAGATAGAGGAAGTCAGTGGGAGTGGGAAAGTTGGTCCGTCCTAGTAGGAATTGATGATTTGGAAAAATGTACCAAAATGTCCTAGGGAAAATACATGTCGGATTTCATAGAAGGTAGTATTGTTGTTTTGGGGTTCCATTTGGTCATTTTTATTTTCTCTCTCTTGCTCTACAAATGAAGGTTTTGAGTTTTGATCTAGTTCTCATTTTTTTGTTTATTGGAATCTCTACTCCTCTGGTTCGTGGAGAGACTGTTTGAGAGGATTCTAAGTGGAAAAGAGGAGAAAGTTTTGTTGGAGAACTGCTTCAACTATGGAAGCTATCGTGGAATTGGGAGAAAGATCCTGGGAGCTGGAAGAAGACTTCAGGAAGCTCTACCAGGCATGATAGGCTCTAATCCCTTGCAAAAACTTGTTCTATCTAATTGATTCATTAAAATAACTCTGCTTATTATAGAAATCATTTTGGGGTTCTGGTTTTTTACTATTGCATGGTAAAATGGAACTTGTTGCTTGGTAAGTAGTTGTTGGAACTAGTTTTTATCATGCCATTGTATTTTGGCCTTATCATGGTGATGAAGTTGGTTTTCTTCACATGTCTATTTTGGAATGTTTGTAAATAATTCCTTGACTGTAATGGAAGGATAAAATGTTGTTTTCCAGTTGCATGTGTGGATACTCTTAAATCAGGGTTGTAATGTTGCTATCAACCTCTGTATTATTATTTCTATGGGCTATGGTATGGCATTTTCTTATCTTTTTGGGAAACGAAGACCCTATGTTGTGGGTCAAACTTGAATTTGATTTCTTAGTCGAATAAGACTGTATCATTTTGTGCTAAGGTTGTTTGTCTTGGTTGAGTTTTATTTTGGTTCAAATAAGACTGTATCATTTTTGTGCCAAAGTTGTTTGGCTGGGTTGTGTTTTATTTTGGTTCGAATGATTGAACCCTTCAATCTTGTAACTGTGGATTCAGGGTAAATGATTTGAACACCCTCATTTGGGAGGAATGGTTGTTCGAACCCAGTTAGGTCTGGCTTTTGGTTATCTCCTTTTCGATGTTCATTTTGAGGAAGGTTGTCGATTTTGACAACCCAGTCGAGTTGGAGTGTAAATGTTATTTTGGGGTAATATTTTTCACCCACCATGACTTAACATGTTCACCCTGGGTGTTGAGTAAATATTGGGACTGTTATTCAACTTAACCAGTCAATTCAAATTCCTTGCACCATGGATGGGATATTTTATTTCCCAGGTCATAAGAATGTTTGGGAATATTGTTGTGTGAATGAGTAGGAGGTGGTCTGGTTTGGGTTGGCCAGTAGTGACTGTTCAAACCAGGGTAGTTAATGGCTACCAGGATTATTGTGATTCCTTTTGCAAACTTGTTTGGGTCTTAGGTAGACTTCCAGTTTTGATAATAGTATGTTGAACTGTTATATCTTTGAATATGTTTAAGTTTTTTCATTTTTCTCTTCTTACCTTAAACAATTAAGGTTGGGGTCTCACATGTACTAGTTAGATGATTTATCAGACTTTCCTTTGAGTGTTGATAAAGCTAAATCCTCTCGATACTTGATCATACAAAGATGATCATAAATATCATTAATCAATTTTCTAGAATGTTAGCCGTGAGTCTTCTCTACCTTAGTTCAATCACTTGTTCTAAATCTGAATGATGTACTCGAACTGATATGATTCTTATCTGACTTGTATGGAATACTTTCATTTTCTGCACTATCTCCTTGATGTTGATGATTTATATATATATGTTGTATATATTCAATGCATCTCATGCACTCTTGAATTTGGTTGAAGCCAAGTTATTCTGGTTTAGTTGCTTGTTTGATAGGCTAAAATGGAATTGGGCCTTGAGAGATCGTTGTTGTTATTTCTATAACCAGTTGTATAGATCATGTCCAACCTTTAGAACATTGGAACATTTGGACTGAATTCAATTTTGAATGTAACTGATTGGACTCAAGAGAAATGTTTTAATCATGTAGTATGGGCTGCATGATTAAGGCATTTCTACTCATGTTTGCTATCTACTGTCGGGTATACTTGGCTTTGCATCATTAGTGTGATATTGCGTAAGTGAGAATGTATACTTGCATGTTTATGGATTACTTGTTGACTTGAACTTGGATTATTGAACTGATTTGTGAATAATCTTCTAGTTGATAGAAATCAGACTTGTTTTGGATTGTTATATGCTAACACTGTAAGGTTGTGATCCACTTGAGTATGATGTTGCTGAATTGTTCAAACAGGAAAAGATTTTTCTGAACCCTTGACTGATTTCTATTAATAAGTAGTGTTCCTTCTCAAAGTTTGTTAGATAGAACATATGGTTCCAAGGATTTAGTTTCTATCATGCTCAGTTCAAATGAACTACAAGATGCTAACACTTTTGCAGATAAGTTTTCATGAAAAATAAAAAGGGAAAGAGGAAGACTTATGGAAAGCGCATTTGTTCTATTGCTTGAGGAAATGTAGTTTGATGAAATGATTATGTTTCATTTGCTGAACTATTCTTGGGAATAAGTGTCTAGGGCCTAAGGCCAATTTTGTAAAACTGTGGAAAGAACTTGATTATTTCTTTTCATCTTGAAATGTTGTCTTAAATTGGAAATGATGAAGGTTGTTGCTTGAATCATTCTTTCTTGATTGGATTAGCTAAAGGCAATGGTTTCTTCAATGAAATAGTTCTTTTACTTGAAAAGTGAGCTTGTTGGTAATCTGTTGATTTATATTTCTTCACTTCTTGGCATTAATTTATAACCTTGGGAAAGTTAAGGGAAATGTCACTTACTTACATTGTTATTATGTAGCAAGGAATATTAATGTTGATCTCTGGATATGCAAAAGGGAATAAATAGGGATCTTTACCTTGCAAGTGACTTGAATGAAATGACTGTTGGTTGTTGTAACTTTTATTTTCTGAATTCATTTGATTAAGAAAAATAAAGAGTAAGTTATACTTAGCAAGTCATATGTTAAGGAATCTAAATCATGAATGACTAGTGTCTAATTATATCTTTATGAAACAACACAATCATGACTATTTTATGAGGAACGCTATGAACTCTAAAGGGATACATGATTGTAATAATGGTTTTCATACCATAGGAATAATCACACGAGTACTTAATCTTATTAAGTACATATAGGAATCCACTTTGGGAAAGGGGTCTAAGTGATTATACCATAATGAAATCTTTCCATCTAAATTGACGATGAGGTACATCGATGAAATGGAATTGTGTTAATGAAGGATAGAAATGATAATGGGGTTAGAAGTATAATGAACCTAACCTTAAGGAATTAAGAGCATGGTTCTTCTTGCTGTAATAATGAAGCTATAAGTATGATACACATTTGATTTGTACATGAAACAATTATACTATGAGGACTTGAATTCAAGGGACTATTCACTATGGGGTGACAGAATGAACCCTTTGAATAACTATGAGTTGGACGTAAAATGTCCTTCTACCATAGATGAGTTACACTTAAGGGATTAAGTTTAACTAAGTAATTTTGGTTTGAATAAGTTGAATGACTTAAAGGAAGTAAATGTAAGTCATGAGATTAATGTGGGTCGAATATATAAGACCCGATTAGGAGTTATTAAAATGAATTTAAATGCTCCTTAAGGTATAATTGGATGAATGAGGCTATTTACCCTACAACATACTTGCATGACGTTCTAAAGGTATAAAAGTAAACTAATGAAGGTTTCTTACTTAAGAGAATAAGTAATGAGAAGGAATGAACCTGCAGATCCTTCTAGTTAACTTAAGTAGAAACATAACGTTTCTTGATGGAATGATTGATAGGACCTAAGTTAGTCCTTAGGAATGACACCTAAAGGCTTGAAAATAACTAGGGTGGGATTAACAAGCTGTGAATTAAAGGTATTAATGAACTTGTTAAGGAAGGAGGTTTAGATTCTAGAACTTAATGGGTTGTTGCAGCATAACCACTACTACACAAGTACCCATCCAATGATGGGGTTCATTGGGTGGTTACTATGGAGTAGTCATTATGGCATAATAATCCATTCAACTCCACTAATCAAGACCGTATCGGAATGGGATCTCAATTCATTGTTAAACACTAGGTAGTGATGAGTCCATGGTCTACGGTCGATGTCATCTTGCGTTGACTATTGGTGATGAAGTGTACTCAAAATGAAAGGGGTCATTCAAATACACTTGATGACCCTTAATCACCATAAGTGGATCATCTACCCTAGCCCATGTGGGTTATCTCTTCCTAGTGTCTAACATGAAAATGAGAAGGATTGACAAGAGTAAAAAAAAAAGTCTAATCAAGATAACAATTTTGAGTGTGGTGAAAGACATATTCCTTCATGACGAGTATGTCATCTTGGAATATAGGCATGGAAAACATGTCTGAAACTTTGGCCAAAGTATCACAAGTTGTTGGTTGTGTTGTCTTAAATTCACCAGACTAAGGTGTGGGATATAGGATGGGTACTCATAACAAGTACCTAGATAAGCCCTTGGTCAGTTGCACTTGATGAGCCCTTGAATGAAAAAGGGAAACCAAAGTATACCGAGTATACTATTAAATGAAATATGAGAGATCGGTTGTACACCAAGTCATAACAGCTGCATATGGTTACTATTGTAGGATTGATTAGCAGGTTTAATGTGGTTCTAAATGTTAAATTTAGAACAATGAACATTAATGTATATCTAATAAAAAATTTCCCTTGCTTTTGTAATCATGAAAACTAAAATAAAATTTGAAGAAGCTGACACGTGTTCAAAACATGCCAGAAGAATCTTTGGAAAAATCACATTGAATCATCCATCTACGCAGGTCGGTTGTTATACAACCACTGCAACGATTATGTATCCACCGCTCAAGGCAGACCAATAGTTTACACAGCTATTGTGGTGGTTACATAACTGTTGGCACAATTATGTAACTTAAAGCATGAAAGATAAGGAAAAGTTGTGAAAGAGATAAAAGAAAAGAAGGAAAATAATCAAAAGGGTGAAGGGCAGCATTCAAGGCTACAAATATATACTTGTAAACATGAAATTGGGCTTGAACACCATTGGAAAGAGATTTACTCATCATTGGGGATTTTTTAACTATTCTTAAAATGTAGAACATTTAAAATGTGGTGAGTACATATTACCCCCTTGGAGAAGCATTTTAGCTATGAAGAGATGTAAAATGTAGAGTCTGATTATAGCACTCCCAAATGGGAGGATTATAAGTTATATCTGACACATTCATGTGTTGAAACGACGCCCAACCAAGCTTCCTACCACCTGTGTAACATCCCCATTATAAGATACTAGAACAAGATTTTTTTTTTGTACAACGTTCCCTGTTATGAATTATATAATTCAAACACACGTTCAAGTTTTAATAATTGTTCTCTGTCCAATTAATGCAATTTGGATCACACAATTTATTTTTAAAACCAATGTTCTCTGTTCACATACTTGCAATATGGGAACACACATTCAATGCCATTTAATCATATTGAGTAAAGAAACGATTACCCAACATTGTCAAACAACTCACACATCAAGAACATATTTATTTCATTTACTCATTTTGCAAGAAAAATTACCCAAGTCGGGTTCAGCAAGGGAAAAATGACTCAACCCAGCAATCACTTCATTCAAATCAACAACATCATTTAACTAAAACACCCATCATAAGAGCAGGGTTTTTTTAATGAGACGTTCAAACAAAAGCAAACGGTTTAAGGAGAAGAGCTTAACATGCCTGCAATTTCTTTTTGTGGTTCGAAGGAAACCGTGTCCACAGGAGCTATTTATCTCCACGGCGTCCGCAGCAGGGCTTTCCCAACAGTCCACTAACTTCCTCAAGCTGAAAAATAGCCGTGGCTATTCCAACATAGCAACAATAACCAAAAATAACAGTAGATTCGACAGAACCAAGGAAGAAATGCAGAGCAACTAAAAACCCGAATGAACACAATAACAAACAATTTTTTCCTCTATCCTCCTTCCAAGGCGAGCTGGTCGCTAAGACCAAGGTCATTGAATGCATTTGAATGCATTGCTTTTTCCTCATTCCTCAATGCCACTAGCCGACTCAGGTTAGCGAGTTTCCTTTTTCAAATTTTGCATATAATTCCTTTTTAGCCACTTAGCTAGTTGGATGCCTCCAACTTTTTCTTGTTCCCACCAAACTTGTAAGGAAATCATTTATTGTCCTAAAAAATCCCTAACCTTCCCTCCTTATCTATTTCTTCATATGGGTCCATAATTCCCCTTCCATAGGTTAGATTTAGTTTAGGTTTTTCACCCTAGGTTGTAAATCATTAGGATTTGCCATAACTTACACCCCATGCAATATAAAATCCACGTAGGGTAGTAGTTAGGTTATAGGATAAGACTTAGTTGTAGGTTATAATTTAATTCCATAGCGTCTAATTAATAGTTTCCAACGAGTCTTACCGACTGGCGTTCACATTCAACACAATGCAGGACATTTCGTCCCATGCTAAACACATACCTGTGTCACTTGCATCTAGACTCCTATTGTCTTACGCTGCCCAGCATTACAACTTGTATGCAGTTCGGGAATCAAACCTTTTCCATTGGCATCTACGTACCAGATATTCATACCTGAAATCAGGTGCTGCCACATTTATATCAACCTTCAGTTTGGTTTAGAAGTAAATCGACAAAGCGATCTCAAGAAGGCCACAACATACCTTGGATCAATGGAATTGATTCAAGTGTGTTGTCAATCAGCGAAAAGAGTTCATCAAGCATACGACAAGTCTGTTGTCTCATTAGCAACACACAAGCAATAATAACTTCTGTCCCAAGTAAACAAATTACAGCAAATAAGGGTCCAGATTAGCAACACATTCCTTTAAGATCAAATATATATCTTTACATGTTTATCTTCATTTCAGCAGTTACAACATTATGAAAAGTAATTACCATGATAACTTACAAAAAAAAATCAAGGCGTTACAACCTGCAAGAAGTAAATGAAAAAGCAAGTGCAGATATAATGTAGAATTGAAAAAATACGCTAAAATAAAATGACAAGAGCACTTACCATATCTGCGGGGATAGAAACATACCTACGCCAGTGCTCCAACAATGCAAACACACACACTCAAAAATAGAGTTAAAACATGCTATATATAACCAAAATCACCATTTCTAGAAATCATTTTCACTCATTCACTCACTTAGATATTTCTTGAGCTCTAGATCACATGTGACGGTTTTGTGCACCAATACAGTCAAAATCAAAGACCAATCAGACATGATGATGGCCCAACTCGCAGGAGGATGTTAGGAAATAATTGTTCATAGTGTGAACATATAGTTTGAATAATTGTATTATTTAATATTAAAATAAATCATGAGTGTGCACAATTACTTGGCATGCACAACTCATAGATAGGGGTGAGGGAGTATGACTAGGGATTAGTGGAGATATTATGGGGATAGAAATTTATCTTTGATAAGACTTGACTCCTGATTAATAGGATCAAGCATTTGTATATAAACTCCATCTCTACATAAATAATATATCCCGTATGAATCAAATTAAATAAAAATTCGTATGGTGTTAATTGTGTGTAGTTTGTTTCAATAAGATTATACTAAAATTTCATTGATCAATCTCCACCAATATCTACCATTGTTATCAAAGCATGGCAGATCCATATGGAAGCAGCGAGTTATCATGTGAGAAAATGAATCTAGAAATTTTTGGTTACTCAGATTGTTAGAGGATGTATTTTTTTTATTGCTGAGTTGTTGATAAACATGGTAGATTTAAGATTTTTTATTGTATCCATGTATGACACCTTGATAATTCTGTTATATTATTGCATAGATCATTGAAAAGCCATCTCTTTCTGTTATGGAGTAACATACAGTCACAAATGCATTCAACACTACATCACGTTTAGAATTCAGACATGCATTGAGTGTTTAGAATGGTATTGGATCTCTGTCTTCTTGAAACAATGTCACCACTCTCAGGTGAATCCATAGTCATCTACTACCTTCTAAAACTACGTTACAATAGAGGTAACCCTTATCTGTTTGTTTTTGCCATTTTTGAACATATTAGAAAAAAACACAAGCATGGAAAAATAAATTTCCATTTTTGAAAGGGATCTGAAAAGATGTTGGAGTTAGAACTTGTAATTGCCAAATTTTCAGGTGGTAATGTGTGTTTTTTCGAGTTGTAAGCATTGATCCTATGCTTTCTGTTGCTAAACCAATTTTTTTTTTTTTTTTTCCATTTTTTGCAAATATTTCAGAAGATTTTACTTTCAAATTTTAAATAAAGATTATTGTAAGGGTGCATTTAAGACTGAGTTCGACACCCATAATGGAAATCCCATTAGATAAATTCAACAGTTTAAATTTTCTCACATGGAAGGTGAAAATACAAATGCAACTAATGAACAAAAATATTTGGGGAATTGTAAATGGAAAAGAAGTTGAACCAACTGATGCAACTATTAGGCGTGAGAAGCTAGGGCGATGGAAGCGTGCGGAGCTATAATAGTATTGAAGCACCCAAGCTCAGGACTTAGCTGTTTTGTGGATAAAGGCTATTTTTGAAGACAACATGTGGAGCACACATAGAAATGAAGACTTGTGCTACACGCAATGGTCTTTTGGGAACAAGCGGTTGATAAGCGTCATGTATAATTTAAGCTAATAATAAGATTTCTTCTTAGATTTAACTATAGGACATCTATTGTTAGAACACTTTTGTGTTGTGCATGTTATTGTAAAGGTGCATGGCTATTATCAACATGTGACCTATTTCGAGAAGTGCATGGGTGTTGAAGGGAAAGTACCCACCTCTATAAATATGTATTGAATTGCGTAGTTTAGAGGACTGAATTATTGTAGAGTTATGATGTTGGTTTTGATGAGCACATGGATTTATAGTGTAAGAAACTTCTGTGTTTTACAATATTTATACAATGGAGTATATTGGCTGGATACTAGTGTTAGACATAACCAAATATGATTATTTTATTTTTAATCTTATTATAGTTATTGTTTAGTTCATGATTCTCTGAGATCTAGATCTGGTTTATGCACTATGGAATGTTTATGTTTAATTATGAATCTGGATATGTTTAAAACATCATATCACTAACATCATGTACAAGAAACTCTAAAGAGGTAATTGGTACCTTTGCGTGCTTTGGGTGAGTGCTCGGCTTAGGTTGAGTGATGTGCCAGCGTGTATGGGTTATTCATATTAAATTCTAGGTTGCATCATTGGTTTCATTGTCGGGACCTCTTTTCCAGCTATTTTCAGGATGTTTCATAATGAGGATGTATTGGTTGACCCTATCAAGTGTTGAGGAGTGAATAATAGATCAGGAAGAAGAATATGCTTGGAGATTCAACACTGGATCATAGTTTGATGCGTGTGCGTGGGTGGAGTAGAACTTATATGACTATTTATATGAGAGTTTCTTTGCTTTCTTTCCGATAGAGCTGTATATGTGGCTGGTTACTTATCTGTGTAAAAGGAATTTGAGGTTTCACACACTTTTCTGGATGCAGGAAGAATTTCAGGCCCTCTATGATGTTGATCTGATTTGGACGTGCCCTGTGGATACTTGGTTCAGTGGTGTTCTGAATAGATATTTTTTGGAGTACTCAATTTCCACTTATTCTTTCCCAGAGGTAGCTGAGTTCCAATTTTTACATTATCCTAGGGGAACCAACCTATAAGGCATTCCACTAGCGATTAAAATCTTGATGGTAACCTTGAATTCGGAAGAGAAGTCTATGGCTACCTAAACCCCACTGTGCAAGGGGACATGAGTAGGTTTGGTGAAGGATGGCAGACATAGTGGTAGAGAGGAAAAGAGAAGAAAGGTGGCTTAATTACAGTGAGGCATGTGAGAGGGAGTTAGAGAAGCAACAGAATATTGTAGAACATATGTCATTAAGGAGAGAGATAGCTCATAAAGGATTTGGAGCTCATGCAAAAGGCATAGAGCTAGAGAATCTGGAACTCCCCTATTTGGGAAAGCATAATAGGGAACCCTCATCATCCTCTTATGAGAGTGTGTAAGCAGAGACGACATGGGCCGTGGGCACGCACCTAAATCTACCTGGCAACCTAGTCCTTGCACTTGGTTTTCTAGTTTATAGTACATCTAGTAGTCAGCAAGCTAGTTTAAACAAGAATGAATCAAATAACAAGTACATCTATGGTCAGGAAAACATCTTCTTTATTATTTGGAGGTACCTGTTGAAGTGCGTTGACAACACATAACTTAGGCACGCAAAATTTTGTACTCACTTGTGGGAGTAGTACCATCTTGCAGACTGTAGGAGTTTAATTTATTACCATTATTGGGACACAAGGAAGTACATCCTCTGGTTCACTTCTGGCTACATGCGGAGGATTATGGGGCATATGTGGTTGTAGTTCTGGTGGATCTGATGGGTCTGGAGGCAAAGGTAATACATGGGGTTCTAGATCTAGTGGGCATGATCCTCACCAACCCCATAATATTTACATGGAGATGTCACTTCGTCTTATAGATTATAGGGGAATAGAATATGTTGCAGAGCATGTGCACATGTGTGAGATATTGTGGCAAGTAAAAGGGATCACGAATTCTGAGTGTAAGGTGAGTCAGTTCACAACTACGTTTCAGGGACATGCACACAATTGGTACAGAAAGTTTGACCCTGACCAGAATTGTGTAGATTATACAACATTATGGTATGCTTTCCTTACAAAATTTTATATCCCAGAGTTCAAACAGAAAAGTATAAGTGCGCTTAAGGATATTAAGTAGGGCATTACTAAGAGTGTTCAGGAATATGCTACCCATTTTAAGACAATTTTGTCTAAACTTTCATATCATATCCATATAAGTTAGCATGCATAGCGGAGGCTTGATCACACCTTTTAGGAAGGTGTTGAAACATAAGACATTTATGAATCCACGTGAAGTGCTTGAAGTAGAATTGTGTGCTAAGGTATTCAGAAGTATAGACACTAGAGTGATCCCATTCCTGGAAGCTAAGATTGGAGCTATGGAAAAATAGTTGGAGAACCTATCAGCCAACTCAGCTCACGAGACATGCACTGGGATTAGGTGTATAGATTGTGAAGTTGAGGGGCACACTAAGCATGGTTGTCCCCACAATTCAATGCATTCATTATTGCTAGACTGTGAGATATGTCATTTAGACCATGATGTAAGTCGTTTCCTATTGTTATAATGTGTGATAAGGAAAAATGTATCTTGTTACCATAAGATTTTCTAGTCCACGACTCACAATACCGAAGACTGGAGGTTGATTGATCAGATCCATGAGGCCATTAGCATTGGTGTATGATAGACATGAGTATCAAATAACTCTAAAGGTAAAAGTGAGCACCATGATCGTGATCACACTCAAGGGTGCTACACTAAAAATGAGGGGTGATTTGAAGGAGGTCATGGTAGAGGTCGAAGATACCGTGGTGGATTAGGGGGGTGAGGCCTTGGTGGTGGATGAGGTGAGTTTCCTCGGGGAACATGTTATACATGTGGATCCGCTAACCACTAAAGGCGTGAATGTCCTCAAAATATTACTTGTTCTTTTTGTGGGAAGAATCATAACTATGAGGAGTGCTCGTGCTTATATGAGAATCTTAGCAAGCATCATAAAAAGGAGAACAAGGGTGCAAGGATGGTTAGAATACAATGCGTAATGGAAAATCAATGGATGCCAAAGTTGACACTGGAGCCTGAGGTAGTTCCTGTGAAAATTACTACACAAACTAAAGCTATGTGCGCAAGAGAAGCATTGCCACAAAATCCTGCCATTACCAGGGAAGAGGTCTTGTATGAGAGATACCTAGATCCTACACATTAGAAGGAGGTTTATCTAGGAAACCATGGAGGTACTCAGAAATCTTTAGGGTGAGATACATTGTTTAAAGGAATAGTCATAAAAGCTAGAACAAAAGACAGTAGCAGAGACGATCTAGTCAAATACTGATGATTTGAAAGAGGTATGCAAGATGCTGCGCCAGGAGAATATTATTCCATTATTAGGGAATTGGTTAAAGGGAAACACTCCATACACATGCATTGAGAATGGACGGAAAATATTACATACTAATCTCCCCCCTCATAGTTTTGATTATGAAAAGGAGATCACTATGAATGTTGTTGTGGATGGGTGGATTTTGAGAAATATATTGATTGATATAGTTGCAAAACTTAATGTGCTTACTTTAGATGTTTGGGTGCAGATGGGAAGACCTACATTAAAGTCAACCTCTAATGTGTTTTCTCATGGAAAATCAAACTAAGCACCCCGATAGAATCTTTAAAGGATGTATCCATTACTATACAAGGGGCCAAGTTTGATGGGGACTTTGAGGTTTTAGTACTTACATGAAGTAAACAACTTCCCAGCTCTACTTATGCGCCCTTGGTGTTATGCAAATAATGTTGATCTACGGTTCAACAAGGGGTATATAGTTTTTGAGAAAAAGGAAAAACACATTATCATCCCTTTGATAGATGGGAAATTTGTACCTTATGTTGAACCTTTAAGTGAGGGACCTGAACATAATTTATGTGTGTGCCATTCAATATCTGGAAGTACTTTATCCATCTAAGGAAAGAATCCTCCAGTGGGAGGATACACATACTATTAGTGATACTACAACTATTGCTTGTGATAATTGGGCACATGGAACTTACGATATGGTTGGGTACGAAGTAAGAAGTGCATCTACATGAAGAGATAAGCCTTGCTGTATTAGGAGGATAGGTAACAAATCTGTACCCCAGTACACTGGGGAAGGAGACCCTACGATATTCCTACGTGCCATGGAGGACCAATAAAAGGATCCATTGGACAAATAAATATGTTAGTGTATACACTACATGGGACAACAACGTGTAGGTGGATGGTTCATAGGGATAATCTCATGGAATGGAATGAAGTGAGAGTTGATCTAACAACGCATTTTCTCAGGAGCAATGCGCCTACTCAAATCTGCACGTATCATGGTAATCATCTTGTTCAACACCATGTTCAGTAGTGTGAAAGACTCTAGATAGAGGGGCAGGAAGCTTTACCACCTTCACTATGGGTGCATTTATTTCACTTTACGCAACTACGCATGCGCTTGGTACGTTTATGTAGAGTTGTATAGGGAGACTAGGAATTGGCAAGACCTGACTAAAGGAATGATTCAGACTTTTGATTAATTCTCCACTAAATCTCCAATGAAAGAGGCATTATAGGTTATGGAGCACTTGACTATGGGAGAAATTACAAAGGCTAAAGAACTCATTCAAGATTTATTTGGTGAGATAGACCTAGGGGTGCATTTTGATGAAGTAGATGAGACCGATGCCAAACTACTTAAGCGCGCTTTCCTTGAGAAGGAGAAAGGAAAGATAGTCTATATAGTGGATGATGAAAAAGTTATAAAATTTAGACATTGATCATTCATAAGGTACGTGTGAGGTTTTAGACAGTCTGGATAAGAAGGTACATGCCTATCATGAAAATATGAAGACCAAGAAAGTGAACATTGGCATGGGTGCTAAACCTAAGGAGGCCATAATTTGAGATTATTGGTCTAATTCTAAAGTGACTAAGATAATTTAGTTACTACGTCATTTCCAAGACTTATTTCCTAAGGGTTACCATGAGTTAAAAAGAGTGCATGATTCTTTGCGTGAAATGAGGATTAATCTAAAAGAAGGTGCATGCCTAGTCAGGAAGAGACCTTAAAGGGATGAACCCTAACCTGTGCAGTAAAAGTGTAAAGAAGAAATTGACAAGATGTTGAAATCCATCATCATTAAGCCCCTAGAAGAATCAGAGTGAGTTAGCCCCATGGTAATATGTATAAAGAAAGATGGTAGGATCATGATTTGTGTGGACTATAAGGAGTTGAATGCTACATGTGTAATTGATCCTTTTCCTACACCTTTCACTGAGGAAATATTGGGAGGTGTTGTAGGGCACAAAAAATTTTACTCTTTTACAGATGCATTCTCTAGGTATCATTAGGTATGAATTGCAAAGGAGGATCAAGATAAAATAACTTTCACCACTAAATGGGGAAGTTTAGCATACATAGTGATGCCCTTTGGACTAAATAACACGTGCCTGCAGTATTTTTCGTGCATAGTTGTTCAAGCATTTCAGGATTTTATTCAGAAATTCTTGCAGGGTTACGTAGTATATGGGCTTGTCAAGGATCATTATGAAAACTTGTGCTTAATGTTTGAGAGATGAAGATAGTTAAGAATCTCTTTAAACATCAAGAAGTGCATATTTGCTACACCTTTCAGAACTCTGCTAGGGCATATCATCTATAAGGAAAGTTTGTTAGTAGATCCAACTAAGGTTGTAGTTATCGTAGGTATGGAGGATCCCACCAGTCAGAGTGAGGTGTGTGGATTATTGGGCCACATAGGGTATTATATAAAATTTATCAAAGGATATGCTAAGACTTTCGTGCCCTTGGAGGAGTTACTAAAAGGAAAAGGTACATTTTATTGGGGAGAACCACAACATTGTGCATTTGGAGTGTTGAAGGAGATGCTCACTACGGCTCCTATTCTATGCTTTCCCTCATGTAACCAACTGTTTCACGTACATGTAGACGCCTCTGGCATGGCCATTAGTGCGTAGTGTTAACTCATCCTAGAGAAGGTATTATAGATCACCCTATTTTTTTGCTAGTAGACAGTTGACTCCTGCAGAACATAATTATACAACTATAGAGCGTGAGGCCTTATCGATGATCTACGTGTTGCATAAGTTTAGACAATACTTTCTAGAAACACCTTTTGTGTTTTATATAGATCACGTGGCATTGAAATACTTGGTAAATAATCCTGTGTTATAAGGGCGCATATGCCGATGGGTTCTCTTATTCCAAGAATTTGACTTTATAGTCATGATAAAACATCGTAAAAGTAATTATAGCCCAGTCCACTTATCAAAAAATCAATAGGGAGAGGAGGCACAGACAATTGAAGATACAATGTTAGATGCAAAGTTGTATAGGTTAAATTACGCACCTTCGGAATTGGAGGATATTGTTGTATTTTTATGAATAGGTATGGCTCCATAAGGAAAGAAAGCCTTGAGGAAGAAACAACTTGAAATTCACATCACACCTTTTATGTTGATCAGTGGTGACTTATAAAAACTAGGCTGAGATGAAGTATTGCACCGATATGTATTGGAGCATAAGTGCATAAATATCATGGAAGAGGCTCATAGTGGTATTGTAGGTGGCCACTATGAAGGTGACGCCACCGCACATAAGATTCTACTTGTTGGTTTATAGTGGGAGACCTTATACAAGGATTGTAAAGAGTATTGTAAGGCATGTGTGATCACTGTTAGTGTATTAGAAAACCTAGGCAAAGGGATGAAATGTCGTTGAGGCCTATTACTAGTGCAAAGCCATTTGAAAAATGGGAAATAGAATTTTTGGGTCCTATTTCCCCAGCCACGCATAGAAATAGATCATGCTACATCATCACTTGTATGGATTATCTTACAAGGTGGGAAGAATCAACACCTACCAAGGATTGTACAACGGCTACAACAGCCAAGTTTTTATGGGATAATATTATTACTAGGTATGGATGTCTGTTTATCCTGACAAGTGATAGGGGAACACACTTCTTGAATGAGATGATCAGGATATTATTAGATGAGTTTATGGTCACACACCACAAGAATACACCTTATCACCCACAAGAAAATGGGGTTGTTGAGGCATTCAATAATATATCGAGCTAGACCTTGGAAAGAAATTGTGATGTTGGAAGGAAAGATTGGGATGATAAAAAAAAATTGTACTTTGGGCATACAAAACAACCTACAAAAGGTTGAATAAGGCCACACCCTTTAAGTTGGTGTTTAGCACAGAGGTAGTTCTTCCCATGGAATTCATGTTACCTTATTTGTGTATTGTACGCACAGGAGGTCTAGCTAATGAGCAAGCATTAAAAGAAAGAATTGAAAAGTTAAACAACTGGATGAGAGGTGCGCCATAGGACGTTGGAGTCAAAACCAGGAAAAAGCCAGGCAGAAGGCATGACATGATAGACATGTAAGAGATAAGAAGATTGAGGTTAGGTATATGGTACTTCTTTATGATTCAAAGTTTCTGCACCACCCAGGAAGCTTAAGGTGCATTGGTTGGGACTGTATGTTATCACTCACATACTTGAATCAGACACTTTCCAGTTAGAGGCGCTTGATGGAACACGGATACTTTGTTACTTCAATGGGAGAGGTTGAAGCCCTACTATAAATAAGCCTTGTTGGTGTCTGTAATAAGGTAGCATTTCCATTTAGATTAGATTTCCTTTACTATTTTTCATTTAATGTATTCCCTTATTTGTTTCTATGCTTTTTCAATTTAGTTTAGTGTTTTGTGTACTAAGCATGTTTGTGTGCTAAAATATGATTACAATATAAAGTGTTTATATGTGTAGAGGACTACACATACCCTTAGTGTGGGGTGGATAAAGAAGGTATGGAAAATAAATAAACTCATGGGTAACCACAAGAGGAACACAAGGAGCAAGGTTTCAAAATTCAAGAGAACTTCCAAAGAGTTGCTAGAAAAATTTAGACCACACGTAAAGCATTTAGTGCTTAGTATAAATCAAGGGAGGCTAAGACATTGGAGACTATGTATGATGGGTCACATTGGATAAAATACTTTATCTTAAGGAAGTGCAAGTAGAGGAGATCTATGACAGATAAGTAGTGGCGCACCATGAAACTATGACTAAGGCACAAAAGTTTGAGGCACGAGAAATTGAAGTGCAGGATAATGAGGCATGCAACACGCTCAAGAGAAATTAATGCAGTGTATGGTGGTAGGTGGAGAAATTAATGAAGTAAATTTTTTTAAAACTTGGTTTAAATTTGGTGTTCTCAATGTCATTTGCTACCTTCCAAACTTGAAAAGAAATTATGAAGTACAAAGAAGAGCTAGAGACGAAGAGCCTTCTGCAGACTGAGTAAATCGGTCATGTTGTGAAGCATGGGGTTAAGTACCCACATAGGGAAGAAAGATTTATGGAGTGGTGTGTATGCGCGATAGAAGGATGACTAGGGTTTTCATTTCACAGCTAGGGTTTTTACACATTTATAGAATCAAAAGGGGTGATGGCACCACGAAAAGCTCCAGTAGTAGAGAATGAGGTCAACGACCCAGAAGAGGAGTGGTTGGTGGAAATGTTGTATCTAGAATGAGTCATTGAAGGGTGTCCATGAACAACAAATATTGATCAATGTAGGGTTGTAGAGATTAACCACCTCACTGTAAAATGTATGAATGACATCACGATAAAAGTCTACAGAAAGACTAACTGGTGAATGGTGGATGGAACTAGGGTTTTGGATGCCTCGGTGAAGAAAATACTTGAGAGCGTGGGCATACTACAAATCCTCGAGTTTCCCTACTTTGGAAATCCCAAGAAATTGTACCAGTGGCTAATGTCATGGGTCCATGAAGATTATTTCAATTTCGCGGGAAGAAGAATAAGGATAATTTCCAAGTTGATCGAGAAGGTAACAGGGTTGCGCGATATAGGCTTAGAAATTGTTGGATACTTAATAGATGACGAGGACATTGATGCCAAAACATCCCTATACAAGTATAAAAAGGGGGGCCAAGCTTTCAAGGTCACTACCATAGCATACATGGCCACTAGAGTAGCAACATGGTTAGCAGGAAGTAAACTAAGGGCCACTAAGTGATGGAATGAGATAAACATGTGTTGGTTACATATAGAGCATAAAAATGGCCAACAATACCTACTAAAATATCGTTAGCTATATTACAAAGAACTTGGTGGATGAGGCACGCACCTAAGAAGAAAAAGCTGAGAAGATAACCTGGGGCACAATTTTTTTATTAATTATATTCAGTGAAGTTGGGGTACCAGATAGTCCTAGGGAAAATATATGGGAATTTCCGTTGGAAAACAAGTCCCTAGCCAAATGATATGCCAAATTTATGTTACATGGGTCTATTTCTAACACATACAAAGAGTGCTTGGATAAGTAGTTTCAGAGATTATGCAGGGAATTTGAGCGAGAATGGCGCATTCCACACGAGTTATCCAAGTTGTTGAATATGGAGGTTGAATTTGTCTACCAACATTTTAGCTTGGGGCGCTTCCACATGAAGTCTAGAGAGAAGAGACCGTGGCGTAAGTTGCCTTTTGCATTTACTGCAAGGTATTTCAAGTACTCTGTGAGTATATTTCATGATGTGCATCATTTCCAGTTCGATGCAGAAAAGGTGGATGCATACATTCACATTTGGTGCAAAACATATGTATGGTCAGGTAAGGAGGCCTATGTCAAAATAATGGAGTTTTATATTGTGGACATCACGCCAGAGAGTTTGTTCGTAGGGAATATTGAACCAATGTGCATCTATATTTACCTTAGAATAAGGTTCAAGGATGGAAAAGTGGTGAAGGGCACGGATATGGTTCTCTTAAGTACCTCAGAAGAAGAAGAAAATAGTGGGAACTTCAAGGAATGTTGTATCTGTGCCCCCGGCTAGAAGAGGACCCAATACATACAGGACTAAAAAACATCCTAGAACAAGAGGACCCTGGAGATAGTACGTTGGAATTGTGTATACAAGAAGGATTCTGAGGAAGAGGCCCACTTCAGGAGATACTGGTGCTAGAACTTCACAGCTAGTAAGGAAATCATTGTGCGTGACTCCAGTAAAGGATGAAGAAAAGGAAAAGAGAAAGCACAGGAAGTATATCTCTATACAAGATAGTGAGGGGGAATCCCCATAGCTAAGCACATCAGGAAGTAGAGTAGGAAGCTCCAAGAATTAGTTGAGATAGGGATGATGGCACCCCCAATTTGGAGATTCAGGATGATGAAGAGATGGGCGAGCACATAGTTTATGAGACTATAGACCCCAATGTGAGTATTCGAGAAGACATCTCTAGTGAAGGAGAAAAAAATGTTAGTGGAGATACAAAATTCCTCATGTACCCCATTCAGGAAGAAGAGAAATATGAGGATGAAGTCAACTAAGTGGTTGAAGGCATTGTTCCACAAGATGTAGGTGTAGCTAAAAAAAAAGGAGAAGGCACGTTAGCACACAAAGATGTTGGAAAACATACTGCTGCTCATGAAGAAGAAGAAGTGGTGGGTACTTAATACTTGGGTGATATGAATGACCCTTCACAAATTATTAGAACCCCATTTCCAGAGTACATTACTGAACAAACAGTTGTATGGATGGGATTGGATGGACCCTGAAATGGCCAATACGCGCACTTGCAAGAAGATATCTTGAGGCATGCAGACTCACATGTATGTGCCTACTTTTCATGTCTGTGAGAATGCGTGAACTTAAAAGTAGATGAGAAAGGTGCACCTCATATGTATCATATGTCCATAAAGCTCAACTTAGGTTTTAGATGAGCATGTGAGCAATACTTTGATTAAGGTGTCTGTAGAAGTAGTGCGATAATAATATGGATAAGGAAGCAGCACTTTGTATGCATGAAACAATTATATTGTGAGGACTTGAATTCAAGGGACTTTTCACTATGGGGTGACTGAATGAACCCATTGAATAAACTATGAGTTGGACATAAGATGTCCTTCTACCATAGATGAGTTACACTTAAGGGATTAAGTTTAACTAAGTAATTACGGTTTGAATAATTTGAGAGACTTAAAGGAAGTAAATTTAAGTCATGAGTTTATTACAGTTGAATACATAATATCCAATTATGAGTCATTAAAATGAACTTGAATTCTCATTAAGGTATAATTGGATGTATGAGGCTAATGCCCTACAACATACTTGTATGACATTATAAAGGTATAAAAAGAAACTAATGAAGGTTTCTTATGTAAGAGAATAAGTAACAAGAAAGAATGAACCTACAGATCCTCTAGTTAACCTAGTAGAAACATAGCGTATCTTGATGGAATGATTGATAGGACATGAGTTAGTCCTTGGGAACGACACCTAAAGGCTGAAAATAAATAGGGTGGGATTAACAAGCTGCGAATTAAAGTAATTAATGAATTTTTTTAGGAAGGAGGTTTAGATTCTAGAACTTAATGGGTTGTTGCACCTTAACCACTGCTACAAAGTACCCATCCAATGATGGGAGTTCATTGGATGGTTATCGTGTAGTACTCATTATTGCGTAATAATCCATTCAGCTCCACTAATCGAGACCATATCGGAATGGAATCTCAATTCATTGTTAAACATTAGGCAGTGATGAGTCCATAGTCTAGAGTCGATGTTAGCTTACTTTGATTACGGGTGATGAAGTTAACTTGAAATGATAGGGGTATATTCAAATACACTTAATGATCCTTAATCACCATAAGTAGATCATCTACTCTAGCCCATGTGGGTTATCTCTTCCTAACATCTAACATGAAAAATGAGAAGGATTGACAAGAGTCAAGAAAGTCTAATCAAGATAAGATGTTCGAGTGTGGAGAAAGACATATTCCTTCATGATGAGTATGTCTTCTCATAATATAGGCTTGGAAAACTTGTCTAAAACATTGGACAAAATTTCGCAAGCTGTTGGTTGCTTTTTTTTAAATTCACTAGACTAAGGTGTGGAATATAGTATGGGTATTCGTAACAAGTACCTAGATAAGCTCTTGGTTGCACTTGATGGTCCCTTGAATGAAAAAGGGAAATTGAAAGTGTACTGAGACTACTACTAAATGAAATATGAGAGATCGGTTGTACACCAAGTCATAATAGCTACATATGGTTACTGTTGTAGGATTGATTAGCATGTTTAATGTGGTTCTAAATGTTAAATTTAGAACAGTGAACATTAATGTATAAATAAAAAATTCCATTTCTTTTGTAATCATGAAATAGGGATGCTACAATTTAACTCACAATTAACAAAAGGAAGTGAAGGAGAAGTTGGCATCAAATGAGCTCAAGAACCGAATTGGTTAAGAGACGTGCACTAAAATAAAATTTGAAGAAGTTGACACATGTTCAGAACACGCCAGAAGAATATTTGGAAAAATCACACTGAATCATCCATTTGCATAGACCGGTCGTTATACAACCACCACAATGATTGTGTATCCACCACTTAAGGCAGACCAGCAGTTACACAACTATTGGAACAGTTACATAACAGTTGATGAAGTTCCGTAACTTAAAGCATGAAAGATAAGGAAAATTTGTGAAAGAGATAAAAGAAAGAAGGAAAATAATGGAAATGGTTAAGGGAAGCATTCTAAGCTACAAATATATACTGTAAACACGAAATTGGACTTAAACACCATTAGAAAGATATTTACTCATCATTGGGGATTTTTAACTATTCTTAAAATGTAGAACATTTAAAATGTGGTGAGTACATATTACCCCCTCAGAGAAGTGTTTTAGCTATGAAGAGATGTAAAACGTAGAGTTTGATTATGGCACTCCCAAATGGGAGGATTAGAAATTATACCTGACACATTCATGTGCTGAAATGACACCCATCCAAGCTTCCTGCCACATGTAAGAAGTAAACAAAAAATCAAGTGTAGATATAATGTAGAATTGACAAATTACGCTAAAATAAAATGACAAGAGCACTTACCATATCCGTGGGGATAGAAACATACCTACGCCAGCGCTCCAGCCCTGCAAACACACACACTCGAAAATAGAGTTAAAACATGCTATATATAACCAAAATCACCATTTCTAGAAATCATTTTCACTCACTAACTCTCTTAGATATTTCTTGAGCTCTAGATCACATGTGATAGTTTTGTGCAAAAATACAATCAAATCGAAGAGCACTCAGATGTGATGACAACCCAACTAGCGGGAGGATGTTAGGAAATAATTGCTCATAGTGTGAACATATAGTTTGAATAATTGTATTATTTAATATTTAAATAAATCATGAGTGTGCAAAATTAGTTGGCATGCACAACTCATAGATAGGGGTGTGGGAGTATGACTAGGGATTAGTGGAGATATTATGGGGATAGAGATAGTTATCTTTGATAAGACTTGACTCCTGATTAATAGGATCAAACATTTGCATATAAACTCCATCTCTACATAAATAATATATCCCGTATGAATCAAATTAAATAAAAAATTGTATGGTGTTAATTATGTGTAGTTTCAATAATATTATAGTAAAATTTCATTGAGCAATATGCACCAATATCTATCATTGGTATCAAAGCATAGTAGATCCATATGAAAGCAGCGAGTTATCATGTGAGAAAATGAATCTAGAAATTTTTGGTTACTCAGATTGTTAGAGGAAATATTTTTTTTACTGCTGAGTTGTTCATCAACATGGTATATTTAAGATCTATTATTGTATCCATGTATGGCACCTTGAGCATACCATTATATTGTTGCATGGATAATTGAAAATTCATCTCTTTCTGTTGTGGAGTAACATACAACCCCAAATGCGTTCGACACTACATCATGTTTAGAAGTCAGACATGCATTGAATGTTTCGACTGGTATTGGATCTCTATCTTCTTGACATGACATCACCACTCTCAGGTGAATCTATAGTCATCTACTACCTTCTAAAACTATGTTATAATAGAGGTAACCCTTATCCGTCTGTTTTTTCCATTTTTGGACATATTAGAAAAAAACACAAGCATGGAAAAATAAATTTCCATTTTTGGAAAGGGTCTGGAAAGATGTTGGAGTTAGAACTTGTAATTTCCAAACTTTCAAGTGGTAATGTGTGTTTTTTCAAGCTGTACACATTGACCCTATGCTTTCTGTTGCCAAACAAAAAAAATGTATTTTTTCCATTTTTTGCAAATATTTCAGAAAATTTTACTTTCAGCTTTTAAATAAAGATTATTGTAAGGGCGTATTTAAGACTAAGTTTGACACCCATAATGGAAATCCCATTAGATAAATTCAACGGTTTAAATTTTAACACATAGAAGGTGAAAATACAAATGCAACTAATGAACAAAAATATCTGGGGAATTGTAAATGGAAAAGAAGTTGAACCAACTGATGTAACTGTTGGGTGCGAGAAGCTAGGGTGATGGAAGCACGCAGAGCTATAATAGTATTGAAGCACCCAAGCTCAGGACTTAGTTGTTTTGTGGATAAAGGCTATTTTTGGAGACAACATGCAGAGCACACATAGAAATGAAGACTTGCGCTACACGCAATGGTCTTTTGGGAACAAGCGGTTAATAAACGTCATTGAAGGGAAAGTACCCACCTCTATAAATATGTATTGAACTATGTAGTTTAGGGAACTGAATTATTGTAGAGTTATGATGTTGTTTTTGATGTGCACATGACTTTATAGTGTAAGAATCTTCTTTGTTTTACACTATTTATGCAATGGTGTATATTGGCTGGCTAGGTTTTTTACGCATTTATAGATTCAAAAGGGGTGATGGCACCACCGAAAGCTCCAGTAGTAGAGAAGGAGGTTGACGACCCAACACAGGAGTAGCTGGATGACCCAGCAGAGTAGAATGAGTCATTGAAGGGTGTCCATGGACAAAAAATATTACTCATTGTAGGGTTACAGAGATTAACCACCGCACTATAAAATGTACGAAGGACATCATGAAAGAATTCTAAATAAATACTAATCGGTGAATGGCGGATTGCGGATGGCACTAGGGTTTTGGATGCCTGAGCGAAGAAACTACTCGAGAGTGTGGGCATACTACATATCTTGGAGTTTCCCTACTTTGGAAATCTAGAGCAATTGTACCAATGGCTAATGTCATGGGTCCATGAAGATTATTTCTAATTCATGAGAAGAAGAATAAGGATAACTACCAAGTTGATCGAGAAGGTAATAGGATTGCGTGACACGCGCTTAGAAATTGCTGGAGACTTAATAGATGACGAGGGCATTAATGCCATAATAGCCCTATACAAGTATAAAAACTGGGGCCAAGATTTCAAGGTCACTAACATAGAATACATGGCCACCAGAGTAGTAACATGGTTAGCAGGCAGTAAAATAAGGGCCACTAAGTGATGGAATAAGATAAACATGTGTTGGTTACATATAGCGTATAAAATGGCCAACAAGACCTACTACAATATCGTTGGCTACATTGCAGAGAACTTGGTGAACGAGGCACGCACCCAAGCAAAAAAAGGTGAGAAGATAACCTGGGGCACAATTTTTTTTATTAATTATATTCAATGAAGTCGGGGTACCAGATAGTCCTAGGTAAAATATATGGGAATTTCCATTGGAAAACAAGTCCCTAGCCAAACGATATGCCAAATAAAGGTTGCATGGGTCTGTTTCTAACACATACAAAGAGTGATTGGATAAGTGGTTTCAGAGATTGTGCAGGGCATTTGAGGGAGAAAGGTGCATTCCATGTGAGTTATCCAAGTTGTTGAATGGGGAGGCTGAATTTCTTGTCTACCAGCATTTCAACTTGGGGTGCTTCCACATGAAGTCTGGAGAGAAGAGACCGTGGTGTAAGTTACCTTTTGTGTTTACCGCAAGGTATTTCAAGGACACTGTGAATATATTTCATGATGTGCATCAGCTCCAGTTTGATGCAGAAAAGGTGGATGCATACATTCACATTTTGTGCAAAACATATGTATGGTCAGGTAAGGAGGCCTATGTCGAAATAATGGAGTTTGATACTATGGACATCACACTAGAGAGTTTGGTTGTAGGGAAGATTGAACCAACACGCATCTATATTTACCTCAGACCAACATTCAATGATGGAAAAGTAGCAAAGGGTGCAGATATGGCTCTCCTAGGACCTCCTCAGAAGAAGAAAATAATGAGGACTTCAAGGAATGTTTCATCTACGCCCCCGGCTCAAGAGGACCCAATACATATAGGACTGCAAAATGTCCTAGAACAAGAGGAACCTAAAGACAACACTAGAATTTTGTATACAAGAAGGATACTGAGGAAGAGGATTCCTTCAGGAGATACTGGTGCTGGAACTTCACATCTAGTAAGGAAATCACCTCACGTGACTTTGGTAAAGGATAAAGAAAAGGAAAAGAGAAAGCACATGAAGTATATCCCTATACAATATAGTGAGGGGGAATCCCCACATCTAAGCACATAGGAAGTAGAGGAGGAAGATCCAAGAATTAGTTGAGATAGGGCTGATGCCACCTCCAATGTGGAGATTTAGGATGATGAAGAGATGGGAGAGCACATAGTCTATGAGACTATAGACCCCAATGTGAGTATTCAAGAAGACATCTCTAGTGAAGGAGAAAACAACGTTGGTGGAGATACAGAAGTTCTCATGAACCCCATGCAGGAAGAAGGGAAATATGAGAATAAATTCAACCAAGTGATTGAAGGTGTTATCCCACAAGATGCAGGCGTAGATAAATAGAAAGGAGAAGACGAGTTAGCGCATAAGGATGTTGGTAAACATGCTGGCGTGCATGAATAAGAAGAAGTGGTGGGTACTCAATACTTAGGTGATATGAATGACCCTTCACAAATTATTAGAACTAATTTTTAGAGTACATTACCAAACAAACAGTTGTATAGATGGGATTAGATGGACCCTGAAATGGCCAATACACGCACTTACAAGAAGCTATCTTGAGGCATGCAGACTCACATGGATGAGCCTAATTTTGATGTCTGTGAGAAGGCATGCACTTCAAATAAGATGAGGAAGGCACCTCATATGTGTCATATGTCCATCAATCTAACTCAATTTTTAGATGAGTAGGTGAGAAACTCTTTGATTAAGGTGTCTGCAGAAGTAGTGCGTAGAAATTTGGATAAGGAAGAAATAATTTAGGTGTTAGTGGAGGATAAAAGGACAAGGACGCATAAATCAAGTGCCTTATTCAAGAGCCTGATAATGCAGTCGTAGATTCCCAGAAGGTAAAAATGATGCTAGAATAGATTGCAAATGGGATTTTACTACAGAGGCCTAAGTTTCAGGAAAAGATGCCTCAGGACTTCAAGTATGAGTTTCACTATCTGTGTGAAATAGTTCACCTATTTTTAGATGAAGGAACACTGCTCCTCCCCAAGAAAAAGGATGCAAAGGAAAAAAAAACAAGAGCAAGAGCCACTATTGATCAAAAAGTTTCTGTATATGAGGCATTTCTCCAAACATTGAAGGATGAGCTGAAGAAAGTTGATCAAGCTCTTAATTTATGTTCGGTGATAGACACCATAATAAGGACCAGAACTCTGGAAGAGGATAATGAAGTTCTGAAGGTGATTAAGGATGAAATACTTGGGCCCACCGAAAGGTTGGTGTTGGTAAAACAAAATCATGAATCCCTCGTAGCATCCTAGGATCCACATAAGGAAAGGATTAACAAAATTGGAAAGATCGTAGTGCAAAAGATGGACCTCATGGAGGGAATGTTGTCAGGTATGGCCAATGTTTTTCGGATACTACAAAATGAGAAAGAGAAATTCTCTAAGGATGGATTGGATGATATATCCAATGAAATTCCGGAGAAAATGAGGAACGCACTGAGTGACTGGAAGACCTTGGAGGATGAGATCAGGAATGAATATCTAGAACTAATCCTTCTAGTTGAAGAAGAGGGTGTTGCAGAATAAACATCATTCTTTTGTAAAGAGTTTGGTTCCTTCTTATCATTCTTTCATTAATTATCCTTTATCATTGGTGACTTCAGAAATAAATCCCATTGCTGGGGTGGAAATGTACTTTAGTGTGGGCTAACGTTGGGCGTGAGAAGCTAGGGCGCTAGAAATGTGCAGAGCTATAATAGTATTAAAGCACCCAAGCTCAAGACTCAAGTATTTTGGGATAAAGGCTATTTTTGGAGATATCGTGTGGAGAACACATAGAAATGAAGACTTATGGTACATGCAATGGTATTTTGGGAACAAGCGGCTGCTAAGCATCATGCATAGTTTAATCTAATAATAGGATTTCTTCTTAGAGTTAACTATAAGACATCTATTGTTAGAACACTTGCATGTTGTGCATGCTATTGTAAAGGTGCATGGCTATTATTAGCATGTGACCTATTTTGAGAAGTGCATGGGTGTTGAAGGGAAAGTCCCCACCTCTATAAATATGTATTGAACTGTGTAGTTTAGGGCACTAAATTATTGTAGAGTTATGTTGTTTTTTTTTATGCGCACATGAATTTATATTGTAAGAAGATTATGTGTTTTACCGTATTTATGCAATGGAGTATATTGGATGGATACTTGTGTTAGACATAACTGAATCTAGTTCTTATATGGTTAATCTTATTATAGATATTATTTAGTTCATGATTATTTGAGATCTAGATCTGTTTTATGCATTGTGGAATGTATATGTTTAGTTATGAATCTAGATATGTTTAAAACATCATATCACTAACATCATGTACAAACAACTCTAAAGAGGGAACTGGTACCTTTCCGCACTTCGGGTGAGTGATCAGCTCAAGCTGAGTGATGTGCTAGGGCACCTAGGTTATTCATAGTATATTCTAGGCTACATCATGGAAATCCCATTAGATAACTTCAACTGTTTAAATTTTCACACATGGAAGGTGAAAATACAAATGCAACTAATGAACAAAAATCTCTAGGGGAATTGTAAATTGAAAATAAGTTGGACCAATAGATGCAACAAAATTACTGGAGTGGCAAACCAAGAATGATAAAATAAAGTCCAGTATTGGGCTTTCTTTATCTGACATCGAGTTACATTATGTAGAATTAGAAAAAAAGTCTAAAGATACAGGATTTACTTAGTCAAACATTTGGTGCAAGGGCTATGAATGCTAAATTTACACTTAAGTTGCAGTTATTCAAGTTGAAAATGAATAAGGGTACAACTATGTCAAGTCATATTACTGAGCTTAGATATCTTCTAATACAACTAACAGTAAGTGCTCAGGTAGATGATGAAGATGCAAAATCTATTTTGTTAAATAGCCTACCTCCAAAATAAAGTAATGTAGTTTTTACTCTTGGTCAAATGCCTTCTCATTCACTTGAAGGTATGATTTCTACATTACTAGCTTAAGAGAAAAGAACAAAAGAAGATATTGAGGAAGAAACTGCCCTCTATACAAAGAAAAAGTATCCTAATTCTTAAAGAAACAAAAAAGAATTAGAATTCTTTTATTGCAAGAAAAAGGGACATAAGTCTTCTTTCTGTACTATTTGTGCCAAAGATATTTTATCAGGTAAGATCAAGATGGATGAGGCCTATGCAGCTGATGAAGAAATAACTGAAGAAGAAGAAGAACTTGAACAAAAGGAGGATGAAGATGACTACTTATACTAAGTAGCATCACTTATGGAGGTTAGAGGCAACGGAGGAAGGAGATGTTTTAGCGACCTCTCATCAAACATCATCGATGAGGCCGTAATATTGCTTTGGTGGCCATGTTTTTTCAGTTGTATTGGGTGTGTTTAATTTCAGCATGTGTGGTAGTAAATAAAGAACAAAAGGATAATCCCTTATCATAGTTAGGAACATATTTTCCTATATATTGTTCCCTTTTGAAAAATGTGAGTGGGGAAACATGTATGTTGCTATGAAAGTGGTTGGTGGTCCACTAGAAAACCAATTTGAGAGTTAGTGAATCTCTTAGAAAATCACATACATAATGGTTAATGGTTCTAGTAGAAAACTTGTTGGAATTGATGGTAATCTATGAAAACCATTGGATTGTAGAACATGAGCAGGTACTAGACAGAACTCACCCATGTTCACACTTAGGGGGTGAATGTTAGAAAATAATTATTCATAGTGTGAACATATAGTTTGAATAATTGTATTATTTAATATTTAAATAAATCATGAGTGTGCATAATTAGTTGGCATGCACAACTCATAGATAGGGGCGTGGGAGTAAAACTAGGGATTGGTGGAGATATTGTGGGGATAGAGATAGTTATATTTGATAAGACTTGAATCCTGGTTAATAGGATCAAGAGTTTGTATATAAAATCCATATCGACATAAATAATATATCTCGCATCAATCACATTAAATAAAAAATTGTACGGTGTTAATTGTGTGTAGTTTGTTTCAATAAGCTTATAGTAAAATTTCATTGATAAATCTGCACCAATATCTATCAGAGGAGTAGCAGGTCAGGAATTGGTGAGTTATTTGCATTCGTTTATTTTAACCCCATAATGTGTAAAATGAGAAAAATTCAACACAGGGAGGATTTTTTGTAATTCTGTAGTTATAATGTTCATAAGGGGGGAACCTAGGGGTATTTGTAATTTATTTCATTAAAAATGGTCTATTTTTGTAATTTTTTTAAATTTTTAGGGCCTAGGGCATGTTTCTATTTTCACAGACACAACCGTCATGGAAATTGTACAACCGTCACTCTACGCAGAAAGGCGGTTGGATAACCACTACATCAGTTGCATAACCGTCAAGGTTTAAAATACTAGGTGGAATTACCACAGTGGTTACGTAAACGCCGCTTTGCGTGGAGGGGTGGTTATCTAATTGCCACTATATACAGAGGGGCAGTTGTGTAGTTTCTAAGGAAAATTCTAGAATTGACTAAGTATGATGAAATTTTTAGTTTATGAATGTTTTTATGATGTGTTCGTTGAGCTTATTATGGGCTAAAAGGTTCTAACTTGCTCTTTTCTTGATGTTTGTGAATGCAGGGTCCATACATTAGATGGAGTTGAGCCTGAGATTGTGATTTGATTCCTCCTATCTTGGATTCACTATCTCAAGAGGAGAGATATTTATTACATAGGGTCGGGATATGGAGAATATCCCTGACTCAGTTAATTGTAACACCTCACTACTTGTTAGCTAATCTACTAATATATTGGGACGCAGACCAAACACTTTCTGTCTCTTGGAGTATGAGGAGAATGGACCATTACTCAAGAGAATGTATATAGGATTATGGGTGTTCCTATCACTGGCAGGAAATTGACTTTAGAGAGTGCAGGTTTAGTGGTTGTATCTCGCTAGTGAACCACTTACATGGGAGATAGATTAGCAAAACATACTAGTACCAAGTAGGGGATGATACTTTTATCAATTCCCTTTGCCCTTATTCCTACCTTACACAAGGCCATCATTGGCATTTTGGCTTCGTGATTATTTGGGGACTAGGGTAGAGATAAGTTACTTTATTATTGGTCCCCCATTATAAAAAGCATAGAGAATCATAACCACATATACACATGGGGTGTTGATATCTTAGGAGCCATATATCATGATTTTTATAGGGTTTTTTGACTATATGGAAAGGCCCTTAGTCATCCTACATTAGTGATGAGATGGATTTATGAGCACATCATCCCCTATCAGAGGGGTGTTATGATAATAGATCTAGGAGCTATTAGAGCAACAAGATGGACAATCATGGACCTGCTGAAGGGGCTTCACTAGCCTATTGCAAAAATTACTACATATGATATGGTTTCACATCCATACCAGGACATTGTTGGCATATGGGGGTAGGATGTCATTATTGTGGTTACATATAACACTACCACACAATTAGTTGATAAGACAATTAGTGTTTGTACGGGCTTGATGCCTAGTTGGAAATGGTGGATGATCAAATGGAATGAACTTTATGTAGTGTCGGTGTTTCCCTAGATGCTCTTGTGAAGGCAGATGGCTATGTGATTGCTTCAGGTACTGGCTATGGATGCTCTAATGTGTATAATAACATAGGTTCTGCTTGCATGCAGCTCTAGTTTTGTCACTTGTTCTCAAAAGATGTTATTACCTCTTAGAAATGTGACAACCTTGAAATAAGGTTGTTTTGGGGGTTAAATGGTAACCGACGGTGGCTCTAGCGTAACCGGAGGAGGTTAAGGGTAACCGGTGTCGATTAAGGTGGGATTTCCCAGGTTTATTAAACTGGGCAAATCCTCTTGATTTTATGGGATCTCATTTCGTTTACGCTATGGATTAGCATGGAAGCTTCCTTCTAACGGGTGGGAATGTGGTTAGAGGCAATATAGGCATTGATTTTTAGGGTTTGGGCAGGTCTTAGTTAGTTATAACAACTTACTAAGAATAGGTCTTAGGGTGAGGTGTCTAGGTGAGGTGGATATATGGGCATTATCCCAATTAGGATATTTAAATAATAAATATTGTGAGGATAATGAATTAATTAAATTAAATTAATATTAGTGTGGGATGAAAGGGGCCATGGTTAACTGAGTATGTTCGAGGTGTTTATTTGATGAAGGACCAATGGGGAGTGTGACTTAATTTTAGTGTTTACATCTTTCCCCTTTTTTTCATGTAGTTTGTATTGGTAAGCGACGCTAACAAAAATAAGATGTGGTTGCCCCAGGTGTGGGTGAAGGTGATCCCCCTAAAACTAGGAACTAACGAGCCAGAAAGCAGAAGTGGTGATTGGTTTGATAAATGGTGAATGTGATGAAGAGGAGGGTAGGGAATGGGGGGATAAAGGAAAAAGGTCCACTCAGGTAATTTTGGTAATGGGTCAAAGTCAAAGGTAGTAACAGTCAAACGCACGCACATGTATAAAATGCAGCACGGTACCAGGCTGAAGAGAAGGAAAAATCTACATTGTCTAAGGTCTATAGGTTTATCCAAACAAGGTTGAAGTGATTCATGTATCCAAGGTATAGGATATGGTCAGGAAACATGACGTAGGTTAGGTGCAAGAACGTTTAGGTATGTTTCGGTACACTAAAGGTTAGGTCAAGATAAACGGTCACGACAAGAGGAAGGTAAGGTCATTAGGTCAACAATCATATGTAACTATTGATGTCAAATCGTAGCAACCCTGAATGTCTGCAACACGATGGGTTGAGACTCTCAGTACGATTGCATAACATGGAGATTTTCCCAAGTGTGGGACATTGCGAAAACGGAAAAGCTCTCCGGATGAAGGTCGGTTCCTATTCCTCTGTTCAGATGCACACGTAGAAAATGCAGAGGGTTTACAAAAAAAACTAATCTAACTTTCCAAGGAGACAGGGTAAGAAAATGCATAAAATAAAACCTAAACTACAGAGGTGATGCACCGAGGAATGAAGAACACCTGTCTTGCCAATAAACACAGACCATTAAAATGCAATGCAAGATCATGCATAGATAGCCAAATTCACAGTGAAAGATTAGGGGGATGCAAATGAATATAGAGAGGGTTGAGAAACATCCATAGACATGCATTAATTTTCTCCAAATATTGATACAACACACTGTAAAATGCCAAGAGACAAGGTTGCATTACAGTTTTAGATGGGAGGTTTGATCTCCCATATTTCACCTGCCAAAGAGAAGAAGGGAGGGGCAAAAGAAGAATGTCCAACCTTTAGAAAGAAGCCCCTCCTTACAATTTATAGGAGGAAAAAGAGAGGGAGAAGAGAGGAATTCGAAATCTGCCCCAACCACCTCCAGAATGCACTTAACTCATCTCATAATGATGGTAGGTGAGAACCCTAGCGAACCCAAAAGTGGCGAACTGTATTTTGCATTTTAAAGAATTTGTTCTCACCTAATTAAATATATCCAGTCGTAGTTGGACATAGGACCTCGTAAGCTTTCCAAAAATTCCAACCTTGCATGAATCCAAGCTCCCAGTCAAAAGTTATGGCCATCTGAATATCTGCGCCAGGGTTTGCTTCCTGTTAGCACTCAAAATGTTGCGCCTCTTGAAGGTGCGGCTTGGCGCATCCATGTGTATGTTGACATCCTATTTTGTGTGCCAAGGGCGCATCCTTTATGCTATCGACACTCATTGCCATGCGCCATTTCTGTGCGCTAAGGATGCATCCTTTACCCTGTCGACACTCATTGTCATGCACCTCTTCTGTGCGCCAAGGGCGCATCCTTTACCCTGTCGACACTCATTGTCATGCACCTCTTCTGTGTGCCAAGGGTGCATCCTTTACCCTATCGACACTCATTGCCATGCACCTCTTCTGTGCACTAAGGGTGCATCCTTTACCCTATCGACACTCATTGCTGTGCGCCTCTTCTGTGTGCCAAGGGCGCATTCTTTACCCTGTCGACACTCATTGCCATGCGCCTCTTCCATGCGCCAAGGGCGCATCCTTTACCCTGTCGACACTCATTGTCATGCGCCACTTTTGTGTGCCAAGGCGATAAATGTTAGGGATTTTAGCTTCTTTGATTTCTATATTCTTCTGCTTGTCTATATCTACCTGGGGGAAAGATATATACAACAATTTGGCGACTCAATGGGATCACCTGCCTACTAGGTAGAAGATCAGTGGCCTTTTAGCAATCCATTGGGCATGGATCCATAAGCAATAACTTGAAACCAACCTGATATCTGATCTCAAACCTGATATTGTAACTCCTTCTTCGAGAGCATGCTGAATTGTAGAAAACAACCTGAGAGCAACAAAACCTGTGCCGGAGCACTTAGGGAAACAGAAACCTAACTATAACAAGACAATGTGCATATGCACTTAGAGGAATTGAAATCTAGGCTAATATTTACAATGGTAAACCTTTTCCTTTTAGTATCAATGTTTAAGATGGATTCCGTTAACCGGAATTGGGAATTCTTCTCCATCCAATGTAGACAATTGGAAGGCATTACTACTTTTACATCCCGTGACCATGTAGGGGCCACTCCAAATGGCATCAAACTTGGAATGCCTTCCTGTTTTTTCCCGATCTGCATCCCATTTCAAAACTAAGTCCCCTTCCTTGAAGGTCCTTGCTCTTGCTTTCTTATCAAACCATATTTTTACTAAGGCCTGATCTTTCTCAATTGTTTGAACTACATGTTCTCTAATTTCTTCCAATTCCATCAACTCTGCATACCTAGCCTCCATTGGTTCGAACTCAGCCAACTCCAACTGCTTCATGAACTCCAATGTAGGTAGTTCTAATGATATAGGCAATACTGCCTCTTTTCCATAGACCAAATTGTAAGGGGAATTACCTGTAGACCTCTTGGGTGTTATTCTGTCAACCCATAATGCTGATTTTAGCTTGGTATGCCATGTTCTTTGATTTTCATCCAGAGTCCTCCTGTTGATTCTTAGCAAATTTTTGTTCGTGGACTCTGCCTATCCATTACCCTGCGGGTAATAATTTGAAGAGGTGCTCAAATAGATTCCATTCTTGATGGCCCATTCTGTAATCTTGGAACCTATAAATGCCAATGCATCGTCTGATATGATAGTGGCCAGCACACTAAACCTGGTCACTATTCCTTCATAAAAGTCTAGTATGTTAGACTCATTTGCTTCCTTGAGCGTTGTTGCTTCTGTCCACTTGGTGAAATAGTCCGTTGCCGTGAGAATCCATTTGTGGCCTTGGCTTGAGTTTGGATTGATGACCCCAATGAAGTCCAATCCCCATTGCATAAATGGTTGGTCAACCAGAATTGGGTGCAATGGAAGTGCTGCTAGTATTTCTTTGCCTGTGAAGAGTGCACATTTCTTGCACTTTCTTATCCATGTGTAGCAGTCACTGAAGACTGTCAGCCAATAATACCCTGCCTTCATTATCTTGAGAGCTGTTACTCGTGGGGTGAAATGTCCTCTAGAATCTCTATCGTGAAAATCTTGTAACACCCTTTTAATTTGATTTGTCCCAATGCACCTCAATAGAACTCCATTGATGTCTTTCTTAAACAAAACACCATCAACAAGCACATATGGAATGGCTTGTAATCTGAAGTATCTCCTCTTTACTTTGCTCATTTCTGGGGGGCATAGGCCTGTCTGTAGGAAGTGTATCACATTTTGAGTCCAACATGGTGTGGGCACATCATCATTTTCCTGTTCTTGACCATCCTGTAGTACCAAGACAGCCTCTTTTTCATTACCTGCTTCGACTTGTTGACTCAAGGCTAGCTGCTCACATAGTCCCTTTCCACGTACTAGTTTTGTGACCTTGATCTCGATGTCATATTCCATGACACGAGTTATCCATCCTGCACGTTTCTCATTCAGATCCTTGTTTAGAAGGAAGTCCTTGACTCCCGCATGAGAGACCAATAATTGGATCTTGTTGTTTGAGACTAGGTGCTTGAATTTCTTTAAGCTCCTGATTACTGCAAGGACATGCTTTTCAATGAAAGAGTACCTAGTTTCGTATTCCTCCAAGCCTTGACTGAAGAAAGCAACTGGTTGTTCTAATCCTCCTTTGTTTTGTTGTACCAGGATTGCAGAAATCGTGTCCCAACCACCAAAGGCGTATAGCACGAAGTCCTTAGAGAAGTCTGGATTGACGAGAGTCGTAGCTTGAGATATAGCCTCTTTTATTGCCTCAAAACTTGCCTTGCCTTCAGATCTCCACTTAAATGCCATACTCTTCTTTAACATCAGTGTTATTGGCTTCACAAGAGCAGCAAAATTTGGAACAATTCTGCGGACAAAATTGATCCTTCCCAAGAAGCTTTAAAGAGCCTTCTTGTGACTTGGCAATGGCAATGCTCGAATTACTTCAACTCTTTCTGGGTCAATCGTCAACCCTTCCTTTGAAACAATATGGCCTAGAAGTTTTCCCTCGTGAGCCAAAAATATGCATTTTTTGGGATTCAATGATACCCCAAATCTTCTACACCTCTGAAAAACTTGCCTCAAATGACAGAGGTGATCCGCTGCATTTTTTGAGAATACAGTGATGTCGTCAAGATATATTAGAACTATTTTATTGATCAACCCCTTGAATGCCATATCCATTGCCCTTTGGAAGGTGGCTCCAGCATTTGATAGCCCAAATGGCATTTTCTTGTAGGCATAGGTCCCCCATTTGGTGGTGAAAGCCGTCTTGAATTGGTCATCTTCTTTCACCATCACCTGATTGTACCCTGAGTAGCCATCTAGGAGAGAGAATCTCTCTGAACCGGATACTACTTGCAATATTTGTTCCATTGAAGGAAGTGGGTAATTATCTTTGAGAGATGCCCTGTTTAGGTCTCGGAAATCCACACACAACCTGATTTCTCCACTCTTCTTCCTCACCGGAACCAAGTTTGCAACCCAGCTTGAGTGCTTGATCAAGAATATAATGCTTGCCTCTATTAGCTTATTTAGCTCTTTCTTCATTAGAGGTTCAATGTGAGGGTTGGCTGGTCTCTGATTCTGCCTGATGGGCTTAGCATTTGGATCCAATTCTATGGTATGTTGTGCCAAATTTGGATCGAATCCTCTTAAGTCTTCATAGCTCCAAGCGAAGACATCTGGAAATTCTTGGCAAAGCTGCATGAAATCTGATTTCTCCTGCTCAGTGGCCACTTTACCAATTTGAAGAGTTTTGCCTTCCCTAACCGGAATTGGCCCTGAATCTTCTCTCTTGACCTGTATGTTAGCCTTTTCCTTACGAAACTGGTCGTTAGGGTTGAAGATAGACTCCAATGTTACTAAACCCTTAGGAAGCTTGTTTGTCCGCAGCTGCACTACTTGATCCCCATACTGCTGCTCTAATCTGTCCTGATTCCTAGCTGAGAATTCAGCCTCTTCTTGTAAGAAATTGATGATCTGTTGATCGTTCTCAAACACCTGCTAGCTTGTGTTATTATCTGGAACTGTTGGCCTCACAATCACATGGATATGTGGCTGTGTTTTTCCCCTTCTGATGTTTTCAACCACATCAAACATTGCTCCAACTACTGCGAGCCTATCTACGACTTCATTTTTCTTCCTGGGTATGGACACAATGTTGAAAGCTTCAAAATCCTCAATGAGGTCCCATACCCTATTCTTGTAGCTCTTCAGCAAGTCGTTCTTTGTAGCATGTTGTCCCCTAACTTGGTTGACAATTAGCTCGCTATCTCCAAACAACTACAAGTTCTTTATGCCCCTTTTCCTGGCCCAATGAATTCCATGAATCAATGCTTTGTATTCAGCTGTGTTGTTTGAACAGGAAAACTGGAAATGAAAAGCTGAAAAATATTTGATGTCTTGTGGTGAAATCAACATTGCACCACCTCCAACACCTTGTTTTCTTCTCGAACCATCGAAAAATAATTTCCAAACTTTGTTTTCATCCTTTTGTTTAGGCTAAATGATGTCGGGAATGGGTGAATTTTCTTCGTGTATAGAATACACGCCCAATTCAGATTCTTCAATTTCCTTGTATGGGTCAAATTCATGACTCTTGTTTGCCCATTCATCCAAAGTTAAATCAGGAATTCCCTTGACCTTAGTACCTATTTCTAGATCACTTGAACACTCCTCCTGATCAAAATCTGAGCAATTTGCATTGATAGGATTTGGTACATGAGGCTCAATATGGAAATTGGCAATTGGTTCTGACCTGATTGTTGCTTTGGCTCCATACCTTGTCCTAAAAATCATGTGTGACCAATCTGTAGATAAATATCCACCGATTTTTGCAGTGAAGTATCTTGATAGACACAACGCAAAGAGTGGTGGAAGGTCAATCACAGACACATCTTACAGAACTGTAACATTAGGACAAGAATGTAGTGTTAGGCTTAACCCCTTGATGACTCCAACAGTTCCTACTGCCATTCCATCTAGCTGTACTACTCCTTTCAGCACTGGCTCATACTTCAGACCCAGTTGATCCGCTATTTTCTTTGGCATCACTGAACTACTTACCCTTGAATCTATCATGCAGTTGTGTACCAAGTGGTTTCCAACAATCAACGAAACATAGAATGGTAGAGGCTTCAAATTTTTCCTTGTCTGGCCCCCATCATGTTGCACTGCATTAGTGAGAACTTTCTCATGTCCTTGGTTTGATACATTTGTGGCAGACCAATTAGCCATTGCAGCTTGCAATAAATCTCGTTGCCCTGGGATCGCAAGTGATTCCCACATGGAAATGTTCACATGTGTCTTCTTCATTTGATCGATGATGTTGAAAGGGGATGAATTGTCCTTTTGTGTTCCCTTACTTAGCGCAACCTTTTCTGGAGCTTGAATAGGTGCATGTGTGTTGGTTGGATATTTTGTCAAACCAAAATATGAGGTTCAACCATAGTACATGGGATTAAATCCCTCCTCAAAGACAGGTGAGGCTGCCTGTTTATTGCTAATCTAAAACACGGTAAACAATATATACAGTATTCACACTAATCTAACCATTGGGGGTTGGAATGAAATCCCGAAATCCACATTCATAAATTCAAGGGTATTTCTTTTGTAAATGAACTGGGTCAGAAACTGTTACAATGAAAGAAGCGGCAATAGAAAGGAAATGGGAGAAACGTATTTTCTTTCGAGTAAACACAGAGCATGAAATAATCATACGAGTTTTAGATCACAAATATAAATGTCCAAAATAATCAGAAACATTAAGATGCTATGCAAAGAATAGCTTAAGATCATGAACATAAGAACACTGTCTTAAGAAAGATATATTCCACAACAGAAAGTCTGTAAAACAATATCGATTCCTATTCTTCAAAATGATTGAATGAAAACACAAAGTTTTTCTTCTTTCCAATAGCCCCTAAATATTCCAAAAAATATCGACCCTTTGGAATGCATAAGCATCCCTTATTTATAACAAAAGAAGTAGAGATAAACTAGGGAAGATCCTAAAAATTAGCACTTTAACAAGAGTTCTGTTTTGCATGATTCTCACGCAGGAGATCAAGTCAAAACATGATTCAAAAATGTGACGAAATAGAAATGAAAAAGACATGTCGATTTCAAGATTGAAATGACATGAAACGCTGGGACTTAATCTGAATCATCATCTTTTGCTCCTTCCTCTTTTTCTTCCTCCTGCTGAGACTGTTTGCTCTGAAATTCCTGGAACTTTCGAATTATGCCTTCATTTCGTTCTCATCAGGTGCAGTGGAATGGTCATTCCAAATTTCACAGGTTTCATGAACATCGCTGGCAGTTTCGGGAAGTTTCTTCAATCCTTTGCTGAGTTTTCTTAAGGCCTCCAAAGAATGCTCAATCTTTACCAACCGATCCATCTTTTCAAGGTCAAATCCAAGCATTGATTCATGCTGAACAGACTCTTGGAATTGTTTGAAGAGATCATCCGCTGATAGTATACCTGAATTTCCTACTGACACCTTTGAACAAATCTTCAGCAACTCTTCTTCTAAATCACTTTTCCCATCAATCAGTTTATCCCTTGATTCTCTCAACTTAGCGTAGGCTTCGTTGAGAATCTTCACCCTGAATCTGATGGCCTTGGTCAGCTGGAAGTGCTTATCCGTATGAGGGAGAATACCTTCTTCAACCAAGAGATGTGTTGGTATTTGCTTTAACACTTGGAGAGCTTCATAAGTCAAATCAAGCTGTCCAATTTCTTGAGAAATCTCCTCATCCATATTTTCTCCATCTTTCTGAATGTCTCCCACAGATTGATGAACTTTCACAACGCCTTGTATTACTTCCTTCCCCTGTTGGAGCAACCTTTGGACCCATTCATCGACCACCCTTCCTTGTTTAGCAATTTTCTCAATTGTAGGCACTGATGAGAAATCGAATCCGACAGGAACAGAAGAAGGTGGTATGGATTCAAGGGGTTTTGAGAATTTAAGCAAAACCTCTGTCAACTGCTCCACTTTCTCCTTAAGCTCATCTCTGTTGTCCTTTGTTTCTTTCAACTTTTGGCACAACACGTTTATGGAATCCCGTGCATCTTGTTGCGCCCCTTCTGCTGTCACTTTCCCTAGAGCCACCTTGGTTACCTGATAATCAGCAGCTGTTATATCCTCTCTAGTTTTTTCAGCTGAGGGAATGGCAATCTCTGCAAACTTATCTCCTGAAGCATCCACCAAAACCCTTGAAACTGTTTTGGGCTTCTTGGCCGACTTTGCAGTAGGAGCCTTGAGTGAGCTGAAATCAAACTGGT
>CM034152.1:738010890-738044100 GCA_019776745.2 Taxus chinensis | reverse complement strand
TGAATTACATGTTCCCTTCATCATCCTAGTCGGAAAAGGGTGGAAAATTGGTTATGAGAGAAGAAACTCGGGTAATAACCGGAGCTACATCTCCTAAATTCCAAGAGCAACATTTATCTTTGACATACTCACCATCCTCTGAGGGGTAAGGGTTATAAGAGCAGGCTAGCAAATTCTTGTGTGGATGAGACGATTTCACCACTTTTGACCTTAAGCCTCAACGTCAATGTGAGGGTTAATTAAGCCTAAATGTTAATGTGAGAGTTAAGTAGTTTGTATTTCCTAGCCAGAGCTAGCATCACAAAGAAGGGTAGTTATCTTTTATAAAATAATATTTATCCATTATTAAACATGAAAAAACATATTACTTAACACATCAATGGGTCATACAGCCAGCATCACACATATATTGATCATAATTTCATATAATTGAGAAATATATATTTATATCGATTATATTCATATATCTCACTTTTTACATTTATTTATATGTTTCATTTTCATGTTTATATCATATCTTATCACTCATTTTTTTGATATTATCTTCACTCCTCATTTTACATCATTATATAGCCTTTAAAAGGAAAACTTTGTCTTTTCACTCATAATGACTCATCATAACCATTGGTTAGCTCTTCTTTACATTCTTAACTAGTAATTAGTGGATATTCACATATATATCATGGTGTTAATTCATTTTCCTTACATAAAATATTACATATTCCTCAATATTATCATTATAATATATATTTGGATTCAACGGTATATAATAATGCTCATATAAATCCCGAAAACATCATAAAACAAATTCATAATATGAATAACTTTGTCATGCATCTGTCAACTTTTGGCTTACTCTGTTTCTATATTTCTTTTGATCCATGACTTTATGTAATATTCTGTGGATTTATTTTATGTACCTGCGACTTCTTCTATCTATCATGAATTCTTGTGTCTTTGGGTTTCTTTGGCCGTTTTTTTTCCTTTATCCGAGACTTTCTATAATCTTCAGCGGCTTTCTTCCTTTATCTGTGACTCCTTGCTTCATCTCTCCAGGTTCCCTTTATTATGTTGATTGTTCCAAAACTTGATGAAGAACCCTGTCAAAATCATCCCCCGACTTCAAATTGTGTCTCATCCTCAAGACAACCAAATGATTAGAAACCATGTTAACATCATTTTTCTTGTCTCAAAAAATAAGTTCGATCAACAAATCACCATTTCATATTTCCCACTGCAATTATTCCTTCTAATTCACAATTAAGTACTCAAATTACATGGCTTCTAGAATCTCCTAAAATTGTCTTAATACTTCTCTCTTTTTCTTCTCTCAATTGTTTGTATCTTCTTTCCATGTATTATCTTATTTATATCTTTCCTAACAATGTTTATTTTAGTACAGGGGATGATGCGCATTCTGAGGTTCATTTCCATTGGGTTTTGGTTACTTGGGGGTATTTGACATTTCACTTCATCTCTTCATAAATTTATTTCTCCACAAATAACTTTCTACCTTCAATATCTCTTAATCTATCTCCTTCTTCCAAACCTACTTCTATGTCTCTGTCTCTACTTATTTTCTTATTTTCATATTTTATTTTTCTACTTTTTCAATTTTCTTCTCTTCTTCTTCCATATTGTCTTTATCTACTAACATTGTATTGCAATGGTTTCCATCCGTAGTGTAACCATTGATTTATGGTCTCTACTTAACAGATGAATTATAGCATGACATTATATGTCTTCCTCCATTTCTAGGATAACCATTGGTTGGCCTCCACTTAAATTAGGTAGTGTAACCATTGATTTATGGTATTTGATTAACACAAGAATTATAAGATGACATTCTATGTCTGCCTCCATTTTATGCGTAGCCATTGGTTGGCCTCCACTTAAAGTGGGTGTATTTCTTTTCTCTAACTTCTAAATATTTATTAATTCCCATTTTCATTCATTTCATTTAATTTCTTATTCCTCCATTCTCTTTCCAACATATTTATCTCCATATTTCCCTCTAATTTCCTCATTTTTATGATAGTACATCTCTTAATAATCTCTCTAACTATCTTAAATAACTATTTGATTTTTTTTCCCCCATTTTTCATGACCTAGTATTTCTTCTATCCCAACCATCATCCCATAAAATCTTAATAGTTACATCTTTTAGATCATCCCCCTTCCCACTCATCATCCTATGGTGTCTAACCCCTCTAAAAGTGGGAGAGACAAATCTTCATCTTAATATTTTTTCCACAAAACCTATACATTTTTTTTTATTTTTTTTATCATTTTAAAATTATATCCTTCCTCCCTCTACCCTCTTAAATATATTAGGTAGTTGGGCCTAGGCTCAGACACCAAATGTTGACCTTAAGCCTCAACAACAATGTGAGGGTTAAGTAGTTTGTTGTTTCCAGCTAGAGCTAACATCACAAAGAAGGGTAGATATATCTTATGAAAAAACATATTACTCAAAACATCAATGCTTTATACAACCAATATCACACATATATTGATCATAATTTCATATAATTGAGAAATATATGTTTATATTGATTATATTCATGTCCCTCACTTTTTACATTGATTTATCTCTTTATTTTTCATGTTTATATAATCTATTCTCACTCATTTTCATGATATTCTATTCCCCCTCATTTTACATCATTATACAACCTTTAAAAGGCAAAACTCTATGTCTTTTCACTCATAATGACCCATCGTAACTATTGGTTAACACTTATTTACATTCATTAACTACTAATTAGTGGATATTTACATATATATAATGGTATTTTATGTAATTTCCTTATGTAAAATATTACATATTACTCAATATTATCATTATAATATGGTTTATGGATTAAACAATATATAATAATGCTCATATAGATCTCGCACGAACATCATAAGACAACTTTATTATATGAATAGCTTTGTCAGCTTTGTGCCTTACTTTGTCTTTGTATTGGCTTTTGCAGCTTCTGTATCAAGTTTTGTGGCTGTCTCCTTTGTATCACGCAGATTTATCTTATGTACCATGCGACTTCGTTATGTTTACCCACTTGGCTTCATATAGTCTTAACCAGATTTCCTCCTTTATACCCACGGATTTCTACTAAAACTTCAGCACGATTTCTACAACCTGTCAACAGTGGCTATCTTCCTTAAAAATCAAACCCTAGATCTAACATGTAGAAACCCTCCTTGAAATCCCGATAATGGAAAAATCACTAGCAATTACTCTAAATTTATCACCAAGTCACAAAAATTGAAACAATTGACTATCTCAAGGCCTTATAAATATTCACCTTACCAGTAGAGATGATTACATTGATAAACCCATGAAAGTACACTAATTTCCTATTACACAGTATGTAGAATCATAGTCTCAACAAAATCCTAGTGCATATTTCCTTAGCGACACAAGGTTTGAATTATCTGATAGTAGTATACCCTTAATGACCATTAAATCCATTCAAATATAAGGAAGATATCCATCAACCATTCAAGAGAATTTTTCTTAGTTAGTTTCCATAGTCATATCCATGTCACAATCATGCACAGTAAACTAATGCTTTCAAGACACAAACAAAGCATTCATCAACGTGATCCTCTCAAATGAAACACATATTTGGAAAGATTTAGACACAACTATATTGTTTTCAACATGATTTTCCCATTATGAATCATATTTAAACACAAAGTTAGTCTTCCTTGGAGAAAAACATGTAAAAGTCCTCAGGCCTACATCAAGTTCCAATCTATAATAGAGCATGTAAAATTTCAATCTTCTAACTAGTCTTCTCAAGATTTTTACACTCGATCTTTTCATGCATTGTAAAAAACCAATCCTTTATTCCTGACACAAACTCAAAAAATACTTCTAGAGAGACAAGACAAAATGTACAAACTAAGTTTATATATAGATTACCTCTTTCCTTCATACAAAATTAGCAGAGTTCTTCTTCATTATATTCTTCTCTCCATCCTCCACATGAGGAATGAGCTTCCAAAGTGACTACCATACTCCTATTTTTGAAATCTACCTTGCATGTACATAATACTAGATGCTTCCTAACTGTCACCCTTTTCACTAATTTTAAGCATGTTTAATGATTCAATTCCACACTTAGGACTTTACACACATCCTAGAACCTATTAAAAACTTACAATACCTTAATTAACCCCTTAGCACCCTATAATAATCCTTTATAATTGGATTACATCTTTTGGAAGAAATGTTCCAATTTGAAATTTTAGAATTTGTTACTCTCAAGTCCCTCTCTTTCTTGACTACACATGTCCAATTATACCTCATGGAACTCATAACTCTTTAATTACACTTATTTGGTTTCAATTTAAGATTCCCTTGTAGCATACTCCCAAGGGGGAGAAAATTTAAGCTTGATTTTATTTTTCTTCTTCCAATTTATTTGCATCATTAAATTCCTTCCTTTTTTTTTGTTCTTGAGCTCATCCACATGTTCTTTCACTTTATTTTATATTTTCCTTGCTTTCTTGGTTCCCTGCTTGTTTTCTTTGTCATCCACTTGCTGCATTCTCTCTCTCTTTCTTCACCTTGGTTTTCTTCTTCTTCATCATGCACTTGATTTTTCTCATCCATGTTATGTTTTTATTCATCTTTTCTCATTCAAATATTATTCTATACCTACACACACAAAACTAAAAGCCACCTTATTTTACAAAAACAAATTCCTACTAGTCCCTTCCTTGTCTTCCATTCTTGAAAATTTTCCATCTTCATCCACTTTCTGCTCTTTCTCTGTTAAAAACAATGTATCTTGCTGCAAAGCATCATATTATTACATGTGTTCTTCTTCTTGAATCTCTACCACACTCTCATCCTCCTTACATACTTAATTTTCCCATGCTTTTCTAACACTTTCTTTTCTTTTCACCTTGTCTTCTCCACTTGTCCAACTCCACATGCTTGCTGAGATCTCTCCATGATCTTCTCATCACATTAACTGTTGCACTTTCACTCTTAATTGATCCATAGTGATATTTCACTTTCTCACAAAACTCCTCTTTTTATTTTCTTCACTATTCAAAAGACTATCAAACTTATCCTTTTCGTCCTTTTGAGTATTTACAATCAAACAATTACCATTTTACATTTGAAATAGACCACATAACTCATTCATGGATTGATATGTTGCTGCCACAAACTTCATTTTCCTCATCCATCCTCTGAATTATCTCATGCAAAAATTCTTTGACTATCTCTTTCTCTATTTTACTTGCTCATTTTATTTATTTTCGTCTCTTCTTATCTGATAACCCCTCTTAGCTACATCCTTTTATTTACTCTTTACAATTTGTGTTATAATCCATTTGACCCTTTTATTAATCACAAATCTAACTTCTTTTTCTTCTCTCACCAGCAACTCTTATATTTTCTTGACATCCTCCCTAAATTCTCTCCATATATTCATCTTGTCTTCTGGTCTTCTCTCTCTGTTTTATTATCAATTTCACTAACTGTACCACTAGTTCTTATCTATCCATTCTTGTCTTTGTCTCTTCTCCTATCACTTCACAATCACAAATTCACAATTTCTTGTTAGCAATCAAAAATTAAATTTCATTAAAATTTCAATACCACACTATGATACCAAATGATGCAGAGAAAAAATTCATTCAACCATATATCTACTTTAAACAATGAGGTTTCAAACAACCAACTTCATTAGCTCTGCAAAAGAGGATTATTTACAAGCCTAAAGGGATTAAAAACTAGTAATATTGATAGATATCATCATGAAAGGAAACATCATCCTCATAGCCTGTTGGGACAGCAATATTGTCACAAGAAAAATAATAATATTGATATTGTATTCGACCAATTTGAATTACATACACAGGCTATTAAATAGCCATATACATAGGAAAACTGACTTCCTATAAAATAGGAAAGTGTTACAACAAATAAACCTATTTAGTTGTGATTGTTACTCCCGTAACAATACACAACTCAACACCAATAATATATTATTGTTTATATAACAATAATATATTAATAACACATTAAACTAACCATATAAATAAACCATGTGAATACTAATTCCTAACATTCCCCCCCGTAGTGTTTACATGGTAGAAAAACATCCACACACTCCTCTGCAGTATGCTCACCCCTGTGGCATGTCCAACTTTGTGACTCATGACCTTGATCCAAAAGAAAGGCTCGCTCCTTCCATGGTTTTAAACAGGCTTACCACAAACCTTGATGTGAACAGGTCCCATCAACTGTCCACCTCGTGTGGTTTTCTGGATCCTCCCACAAACCCTTTCAAGATCCATGAACTGACTTACTCTGGTGCTACTGTTCATCACTATGCTTATACATCAGGGAATTATGTAGGAAACACAACTTGCATATCACAAAACTGCAGAATAGAAGATATATTGAAAAAATTTCACATTACTTCCTATAAGAATCGTAATGTTCTTAATTGTAGTCTCTGTCTTTGATCACTGCCACTCGATCTCGAACAGCATAGAAAACTGCCACTGCCACTGGAAGCTTTCCTTGACTAAGTCGTTTTGGGTGCAGAATGGGAATGGAACATTGGTATGTATTCCCCCCCACAATGTGAAATTCCACTCATATAGATACTGAGAAGCAAACTGCATCGAAGAACATACTCCTGAATGGGATCTTGCTAGTTAGGTCTTGCTGCACATGGTCACTAATGCTAGTGAACGTATTCTCCTAGCTGACCATCTTCCAACGAAGTACGACAGTCAGAGGACCAAGTCAGTCAGAGGATCACTGACAGTCATCTGTGCTCCAACACAACTTTCTTTCCAACATCCATCAAATACCACACAAAACAGGAACACTACAAATAGAAGCACTCTGAGAAAATGGAAACCACACTGAAAATCGTATACTCACACCATACATATGCCACCACAACTTCTGTGCGGCCCCATCGTTGGTGACTGACGAGAGGTCGCTGAATGACCTCCAACCTCCGATGCCTCCATCCTCCATTTACAAGCTGCTAACTCAGCTGGATGTGATCATGAAGCTCAAAAATTACACACCTTACCCGAACGTCGGATTCCACCAAAAATGCGTTCGTAAGGCAAATTTATTTTTTATTTTTCGGACTTAATACATTGACACGACTTTAACATTTGACAAGACAATAATCCTAAAATCGCCTATTTAACATTGACTACCTATATTCACCTAAACACAATATAACAATGTTGACAATACAACTTTTCGACTATGAACCCAAGAAGACTTGACATCAACTTTGATAATTGACTTGACGGACATACTTTTGACTAACAATTTTATTATTAATTTTACAAAGACTTACTCGCAGCTTATATTAAATCTAATATTACTATAACCACTTATAATGGATGAAACACAATTAACAAAATCAACCTATTTTCTCCATTCGTGGCTGTGTGAGATCTACATGATTCTGTGTATGTGGATTGAGCGCAAACCACGTTTTTGTTTCTTTTGCACAGGAATCAAACAGGATGGATATACATGCGTCTCAGATCTGCATGGCGTTGATATATGCTGATAATGCGCAGAGATGTCTAAGCTTCGGTCCGAGATTAAAATGAAACACAAGAAAATTTGTAGATGATAATTGGCAGAAACCAGATCTGTATACGTCTAAGCTGAACGCAAAAAAAAGAACTCTAAATGTTGATGCATATAGTGAAAGCTCCTCTGACAAAATTTTGCATGTAGTATGCTGATCCAGATCGATGCCAGGAGAGAAATCAATGAATGCAGATCGCTGCCAACAATGCAGGTCATAGAGAATCAAAAATATTATGATATTTGTAGTGAGTTTGAGATCTCTTTAGCAAATGTCAGATCTCTTTAGCAAATGTCAGTATGATATTTTTCCAGCGAGTAAAACTATATAAAACCTCCCAATCTTATACAGACATTCCACACACTTGCAACATTGCTTGTAAACATGGATTGACTGATCACCATATGCAAATATCCAGAATTTAAGTGTGTTGTTTTATATGTTAATGCCATCAGATGTACACAAGTCATGATTCACTTTGACTTGGATGAAATGAAACTCCTTGATATGCCTTTGTTAGTGTTGAAGGCGCGTTTGATCAAAACGTTATCCAAACATGAATAAAATATTTACTGTATGATATCTCACTGAAAATCATCAAAAATCTGATAGAAACTTGTACGCATAAATACACACAGCTTTGTTACACTAATTTCTCCATCGTTGGGGCAGCATATTCAAAACTCAGCGCAGTAATGGAGTACCTGCTCTGATACCAAATATTGGTATAGCAGCAGATTTACACAATAAAAACAATAGATTTCTTCTTAATAATAATGCTAATACAATGGCTATTATATAGTCAGGAATGTTGTTAAACAACTTCCTATAAAATAGGAAGTATACAAAACAATAACCTTCCCGTACTAATATATTGTTATACATTTGTTATAACAATATAAACATACTAACCAATTATAATAAACCATGTGAATACTAATTTCTAACACATTGTTTATTTTAGTCCATCAACATAATCATCATGCACATTTGTAATTGCCAAAAATTTCAAATCATGTCTATGAATGTGTTTATATGTATCAACAAATTCTAAATAACCATATTTAGAGGTCTCTAAAAATTTAGACATGTAACTTGTTCCATTTATAAAACTCTCGGTCCTTAGAAACCACCTCTTAAAGTTTGTATGGTGGAATCTATGGTTTCCCCTAAAGATTTGAGACTCACATTATCTTCTTGAAATTTTTTATTCAGCTTGTTTATCTCATACAATACATCTAAAAACATATTTAAGAAAACATGCATTGAGAATATCCTAGCCTTATTATACTGTGAGTCTCTCTTCTCACTTTTCCACAAAGTAAACAATGGAGGCATTGACACAATAATTCTTTCAATAACATGTCCTCTTGAGATCCATATAACTCCATGAATTTGAAGATCTTAAAGTGTTTCGAGTTGCATGAGTTCCTAAAGAGAAATAAGTTCATTGTGCCTTTTAGTAGAATTTTGACGCAAGTGTTGTCCAAATTTCTCATTCGTAATCAAGTTAATGCAATAGTTACTAAAGAAACTAGCAACTCAGAAATGTTGGAGAGTTTATGTTAACTCGGATGTGATAATGCTTGATATAGGTGCTGAGTGATGGATTTTTAGTGCTCCAAAAAAACTGTGAAACTAAAACGAATTGGATTAGATAAATAGGGGTGAGGGATTCCCGACAAAGTGGACCTGAGAAGTGTTAACTTCCTCAGTGGATGTCATCCCCTGTTGTCAAACAAAAGAGATGCAATCAAAAGGATATATTGATAATATGAAGATACTAAAAGAATACAGAATCTCAAAGTAGTATTGGTTGATTTAAATATTGATCTGATTAAATAACTAAAAGATAAATATACCTGGTTTGGGTCAAGGGTGACCTAGACTGTGCAAAGGTAGGTTGATGGTGACTTGGGAGGCTAGATCATGAAAATAAGGAAAACATATAGACTGTGCAAGATCTGAGTGCAATCAGATAGATGTAGTAATTTGAAGATGTTAGGATCTTTTTATAGAGAAGATCTGAAAAAATAAAAACAAGGAAGATGATAGAAAAACAAATATTGGGGGGATTAAAACCAAGGCCCTGGTCGATGGTGAACAGGGTATAAACAATTGATTTTATTGTAAGAAAGGAGTTGGATGAGGGATTAATAGACTAAAACAAAGGCTAAGCATATGTAGGGGTTGAAGATAGCTCTAGAACAGAAGGAAAGGGCTGTTGAGGTCGAGTCGACGATGAACTGACAAGGTTGACGCCGACTATGATAGGGATTGATAAAGCCAAAGGAAGGCAAGCCAAATGATCAACTTGTAATAACAAATTTGTAGAAAAGAGTTAATGATGAGGCTATGAGTTCTGTTGGTGATGATATAAAGCTACAAAAGGTTAGATACACAAGATACAAGATAATATAATAAATCTGATTAAATCTATATAAACAATGAAAATCTCACAAAATCTGATCTTGATTGACGAATGCACAATGCAAGGAGGTTTGGGAGGTTTGTAATGGCTTTAGGACTATTCAGGCATGAAATATTGTCTACACAATACAAGGAAATCTTTGGATTCACATGTACTTGATAACAAATAGCAATAAAGAACTTGGCTTTATAGGGTCGATGATGACTGGGATGGGTTACCACCGATCGTGGGGAAAGTTTCTGCAATTGGAAGAATTTCCTAATTTTAATGTGATTCATCCTTTTTTGGAGTTGGCCGAATGCTTTAAAGCATTAGGTGGGAAGGGGTTGTTTGTGGATGAGATGTAGGTGAGTTGGTAGTGGAGATAGGTTAGAAAAAGCGTATGGAAAAGTAGGGGTGTAGATTTGGAATGAAAGCATTCCAAAATGGGAAGTTAGTTAGAGCATGATGAGTTAATTAATTAACTAATATTGATTAAATAGGATTTAAAGGTGATGGGAATTTAATTAATTAATAGAGACTAATTAATTAAATCCAAAAAGGTCATTTGATTAAATAAAGAGGATGAATAATAAAATATGCGCACGTTGGTGATGAAGGGATGGTGGCCGAATTTATGTGTCTACATTTTTCCCATTTTTGTCAAGTGGTTTGTGCTAACAAACCACTAGACAAAAACAAAAAGGGTAGGATAAGGAAAAATGATTGATGGTAAACTCCCCCTCAAATGGGGGATCAATGATGCCAAAGGAAATCAATGACGTGTTTGGAAAAAGGTAGATAATGAAGGGCGGGTGGGTTATGAAAAGATGGGTGAAGACATAACCAAGGAAAGATTCCCCAGGAAAAAAGGATCGTAATAAGGATAAAAAATTATGGCGGTGACTCCAATATCACATTGGTAGGGGAAAATTATAGTCTCAACAGAAACAAACAAAAACGTTATATGGACCAGTGAGTGGCTGAAGATCACTACAGTATGGATGCAAGCCAAGATGACCAATGGGTCTTGGGAAAGTCATCAAATAAATGCACAATTATATGCAAAAAGTATGCAAAATCCTTCGTACACGAGGAATCGGGTGAATAGGTATGTGTTTTACTATGAACAAGTATAAAAATTATGGTGCCCAATGGGACATGAAAAGGTTAAGAAGGAAAAGTTTTAAAAATATGGATGAAGAGATAGTATGCCCCAAGAGGGGAAAGTATGGCCATGAAGGCAATAAGAAAAAAGTAAAATATTCCCCAAGTGGGGAAAAGGGTATAGACACCAAGTATATTTTGTGTGTAAATTAGATTAAGATAATGTAAGGTAAAATGCCCGAAGGAAGAGTAGATATGGCCACTGAAGTGAACTTCGAGATTGAAAATAAAATGACCTATAAGGGAAAAAGGCCACAAAGGTGGAATTTGAAGGAAGGATGCCCAAAAAAGGGATATAAGTATGGCCCAATGGTACTTTTGGGGATAGAGATAGACTAAAATCAAATAAGGCACAAATGTAAGTGTAACAATATGAAGGTACAAACGAGACTACATTGTGCTAAGGAGTATGGGAGGGAAAACATGCCTCTAACCACATTGGAGGTAAACAAAAAGGGATCCTGGCTAATGCAAGGCACATGCTACCAAAGCAGAGGTTAACAAATAACACATGATAGTTAGTCATTTCAAGTATCATAAGGAAGCAATGGATGAGATGATCTTATAAACCCAATGTTTACATGACCAAAGGGGTTTGAGATAAAACTTGTATAGAGGAAAGAGGGTTCTCCAAAAGTGGTGTTCCCTAAAACTATGCCCTAGCTCGAAGAAGGGGAAAGAGAAAGATGATCAATGCGGGAAGCTTTCTTGGGATGCTGATAAAATGGAAGGCTGATCAATTCATGAAGCCTTCAAATTCCATAAGGAGTATAAATCCTTTGAGGGTATGGTATACTTTTTACAATATATAGATGATAAGAATAAAATATAATAGCCATTCGTCGAAGGATCAGTCTATTTTTTTTATTTTGATTTCATGCTTTTGATTTTTTTTCTCTTTTTTTTCATGAAAAGTTTTCCTTTGAGGGATCAATATATTTTTTATGACTTTGATTTTTATTTGAGCATCCTTGATTGTTGATTTTACATGGGGAGAGATGAGATTAGATAAGTATACCACTTAGTAGGGGATATATGATGTACAAGAGACACCCTTAGATCCTTTGCATGGCTTCAATAGGTGAATAAGAGGGAAATGGATGTGGTGATTACAGAGTTCTCACCAATGGGGAGAACCTATCCACGAGGGAAATTCTATGGGCTAAGCCGTGGTGCCCATATCCAAGGTCACATATAAGAAGTGATGGAAGAACACATAATTCCAAATCATCACGATGAGATACGAAAAGGGGCTGAGATGGAGGAATGATCCAAGAATGGGACTAAAGGCACATTTGTAAGTGTGATAACAATAGAATGGTCACAAGTGCAATGCGTTAAGTGGTTCCACTTCCGGTTTACCGTCAAGGGAGGCTAGACGATAGGATCCTGACCCATACTTATGCGTGATAATGTATGGTCTGATCCAGTTAGGGGAAAAATTTCCATGTTATCTCCTTTCTAGAGTAGTGACATTTTGATTTTATTTGACGATGAGGCCACCATTTTTAACCACATAGGATTACCATATGAAAAAAATATTTAAAAGGTAAAGGTAAGGTATGTGAGGAATACCTAGATATCATGAAGAGGTTGCGCACTGTTGTTGAAGATCAAGCCGATTGTAGAGCACTCATTTTTTTATGGGAAGGACTACTTGAGAAGCAAAGATAGACCAAAAAATAGAGTTAATAACATAGGTCAGTGGATTTCCTAGCATGTGTTAGATTCAGGAAGTGGGGTGCTTCCTAGAAGGATGTCAATCCACATCTTAATACAAATTAATTCAGATAAATAACATGATATAAAAGGTCCTACTGTAGTTATATGATTTGGGTATCTCACACAAATAAAATACTTTAAATCTAATCTAAATAATGAATATAAGATAAAATCTAGAAAGGGTGGTTGGTTGACAAGGTCTGCAAGCAAAGAAGAGGGTGTTATGGAGGTCTGTGTAGTGCCCACTTCCCTTTGACACTTTTAGATACTGATTTTGATACTATTGATCGTATTATGGGCATTATTATGTTTTATTTCAATATCATGGTTAGATGTTAGATCATGGATTATTATTGAGTTGGATTCAATTACTATGCATGATGATTACTAGAGACATTTTTATACGTGGTTAATGATATACTGTTTGACATGGACATATTATGGATGTTGATTTGGACTTGTAACATTGGATATTTTGAGTAGACCTAGTATGGTATATTATTGATAATGATATAGTTGATTATTTAATTAAAATGATAATCTTGAATTCTTGATATTTTTGTGATTCATGTGTTTAGATGATTTTGAAATGTTTTTTATATCATTTTGGATGTTCTGATATGGCCATGAGGCCAAAGGAGGTATATGCATTTTGTAGGTTAAAAATCACAACAATGTCGAGGGACTGGAGACTAACCATATTGAAATTCCAGGTGAATTCAACAAGGTCACCATGGCAACTGTATTGTTTGTGTGTGTTGAGTTTTGCTAGGATTTCCCATGGGGGGGGCATTTTCATTATATGTGACCATGGGATATGTGTTTTAATTATGTGTTCTTTTTAATTATTGTTGTATGTATTTTTCTTAGTAATGTGTTCCTTCTTTTAGTTAATTTAAATGTGATAGTTTTAATGTGAGAGTCATATAGTTAAAATTTATTTAAATTAAATTGGGAAATGGAATGTAATTAATAAAGTTGTTGATTTTAAATATTAATGTTGGAAGAGTGTGTAATTTGATGTTGTAAGAATGTGTAAGAAATTTGTAAGAGTATGTAAGGCAGATTTTGGAATGTTAAACACTTCATCTCCTTGGGAATTATAGTTTGTCCTTGGAGGCCAAATTTGGAGGCTTATGGGACAAGTTAAACTTGTCCCACACCTCTTAAAATGATCCACCAACCATGCCTATGGTTTGGAGGTTAAACTTAGGGATTTATAATGCATTTTGAAGTGACAATATGTAAGTTTTAATTGCACTTCCCTTACATATTTTTAATTCATTCCTTTTGGAGTATGGATCATTTTGGAGTGTGTAAGTGATATTGTTGTTTTATTTATTATGATTTGGTGAAGGATGTTGAATTTCCTCTTGGGGTTGAGGAAGAATGATGTGGCATTCTACATGGATCCACATCATCCTCTTCTCTTCCCTCTCCTATAAAAGTGAAACTCCTTTCTTGTTTATGGTTGTTGAAACTTTGTTATTTTCCTCTTGGGGGTGCATTTTTTGTTTTTGTTTTGGAGCTTGTTGTGGAGGAAGCTTTGAGTCTTTTTGCATGCTTATACTTTTATAGTTTTGGACTGCACTTTGACATTGTGGAAAGCTTGTGATCTTGGAACAAATTCCATTATGGAGAGGTAGGCATCTTGAGCTGTGTTTTAAATAATTTCCTTCTCTTGCATGCATGTTTAAATGGTGTTTGTGTTTGTGTTCTTAGATGGTTGAGTAGATTGCTTAGGGAATGGTGTAGGAGATGGCTATGGGGATTTCATATGGGGGACATAAGGGATTGCTAATGGCACTATTTTATTGTGGAGGGAATTTTGGTTTGGGATCCACCTTGGAAAAGAAACTGCTTGCATTTCTTACTTTTGGGGGGGCATTAGGGATAAACTTTGGGGGGCCATAAGGAGAGGTTGGGAGATATAAGGTTTATGGGTTTTGATGTGGTTAATGGCAGTATGAATTTTGGTGGATTCCCAATTCCAAATTATGAGGCATAAGGAGTTCCCCATAGTTCTTGCTCTTTTTGAATTGCTTGATCAAGCCTATGTGTTGTGTGAATGATTTCAAATGTAGTTGTGAACTGATGTTCTTTCTTGGACTGTATTTCCTTATTGTTGAATGCAATGTGAAGAATGTTGTATGTTTATTGTGGAATCCTTTGATGCCATGAGTTATCTCTCATTCTCTATTTCAATATGGTTGGGACTTGGGGGCCAATGAGGAAGGATGGCTTCTCCCTTCTCATTGGATGTCTTGGTTGGGTGGAGAGCATTTCCTTTCCCCCTTCCTTGTTGTGATCAAAAAAAGAAATGATGGAGAAACTAGCATGCTTCTGTTTGGAGAAAGAAGAAATTTACAATTTGACAGTCTCTTTCTTTTGAGAAAATTCAATGTAACCTTTCCCACCTTGAGTGGATGAGATGTATAGTAATTGTAATGTGAAGTTATTACATTGTATATGGAAGTTGAATTTGAATTGAGAAATGTAAAGAAGAATTATACTTGTTCTCTGTTTTTAGAAAGGAAATGTAAAGGATATTATAAGCATTGTATTTTGTATTTTGTAATTAAATTGGAAGAGTGATAAGTTGTAAAATTTTTATTGAAATATGAATAAAGGATGGAATTAGTTTTTGAAATTGTAATGTATACTGGATTTGAAATTGTTGTCAAGAGAATGAGATTTCTATTTTGGAAAGGAATAAGAAACAATGTTGTATACTTTATGTACTGTATTTGAAAACAAATGGAAATTGATAAGTTGAAAGGATGTAATTGTTGATCATTAAAAGATTGCATTCCTTTCTAAAAAGTATATTGCATATTAGATTTGGATTATTATTGAAGTTTGATCTCTGTTTGGAAAAGAAAGAATGCGTGGAAATGAAAGACAGTGTTGTATTCTTTGCAAAATACATATTTGAATTGAAATCTGAACTGTATGCTAACTTATAATTGAATTGACGATTTAATAAGCAAATATATGAGACCAATTAGAAACTACGCACATTTTTAAATGATAAATTGGCATGCAGACTTAAAAGAAATAGTTCACTAATTTAAAACTTCGTTCTAGCAATTTACATTTTTTTTTAAAATGAACAGTTCATACTTACACCAAGCAACAAGTTATTAAACATTTAAATTCAGACTTATTAATACCTAAGGAACTCAAATTCACTATAACAGTTAAGAAAGAACCTCCAAAACTTAATAAAATTCAGTTCAGAGCTTGCATAATCTTTTTTCTCTGTCTATTGCTGGAAAAATGCAACCTTGAACAAATTGACTTCACAAAAACACTCTAAACTCTCCATAAACTGATCCTCCATGTCTGTTTGACATGTTCAGTGAAGGAGGAGTTCTAAATTAACCAAAATATGAAGTTGCAAACTGTCAATTCACAAATTAAAATCCTATAGATCCTTTTTACAAAATTTACCCTTAAGAACTTAACAAAAACTAAAATTTATTCTTCCTTTGAAAAGAGGGCATCGAGAGATTTCCAAAAAGTCCTCTTTTTCCAAAAATTGAGCATTCTAGCTCAAGTTATGGCACTTTGAAATTTTTGAGCTTGAGCACGAAAATTTGGGAAAATTTTCCCTCGCGGGCCCGCAAGCCAAAAATTTCCCATCTTTTCGGCCTTAGGAAAAATTTTAGAAATTTTGGACCTTGGGAAAAATTTCACTTTTCCCTCCACCAGTCCGCAGCCAATCAGAGGCTGCCACGTGTCCTCACGAGGTAGTGGCGGAGGCACAACAACTTTTTTCCCTTGGATTTTTTTGAAAATTTGGAAAAAAATTCCATTTCACCCCCTCCGGCCCACAGCCAATCAGAGGGTGCCATGTGGCACCTTGGGGGTGGCGGTGGAGGTTTGGGAGAAATTTTTATTTTGTGCCGCATGGGGAAAATTTCCAAAAAAATTGTCCCACGACCCGCCAACCTGCCAAAGGGGTTTTCCCCTCCTCTTGACACGTGTCCCCCTTGGGGAAAATTTGATCCCAAAACTCCGTTGGATAATATCTTGAGTTCCTGAAGGAGTTAGGAGGGCTTCTTTATATCACTGAAAAGGTGAGAAAATTTCCTATCCAATGGAAATGGTTTAGGAAATTTTTCGAAGCATTAATTATGAGAAAACTCTAGTTGAAACTCTGAGTCTGTTAGAGAGTGGGCATAGGGGTAGATTTCTCCCTTAAACTAACTAGAACATGTAACCCTAAAATTTGAACCTTGTGAAATTGATATAAGTAAATAAAGGAAATTTTTGTTTTGGTTCGGGATTTTTTCTGGAAACATGGTCCCACGCACCTGGTTGTCACTTTGGTCCCTTTCAACCTGGTTGTAAACTTAAATAAACTGGGCACTTACCTCCCTTAATTCCCCTTCTCCTAGTGCCCAGACTCGACACGTTCTAGACTGATGTCACCCGGGGATCTAATAAAAAAATTATCGCGGGGGTTTCTTTGGTCGCGGAAATTTATGCACTTTAGTCATGCACTATGGTAAAATTTCCCTATGCAAACTTTAAAATTTCCAATTTATGTGTTTTTAGGATTGCTGTCAATTTTTAGTATTAGACGCCACTATATTTTCTTAGACATCTCATCTCATACATTACCTTTTTAGGGTAGGTCATTATTTATTCCTGGGTGTCCTTAGGTTCATATTGATCCCCCATCCATTTGTGACCTTTTAGTGTTTGGTATTTTTTGTAACTATTTGACATCATTACATTCCACTTGGTTTGTCCTAGAACCCATGTTGGCCAAATGCCTATCTGGTTTTTGTTGTGATGCCCAAATCCACATGAAACTTCCTTCCAATTAAAGGATTTCACTCATGCTATCTTGGTCTATACATTTGTATCCCACAAATTGCAACAATGAATGACTATTACGAGGTTCCTTATACATATAACACTAAGGAATCAAATTGTTCAAACATTCCCATCAAAATTTATGCCCATCATGGCTAAGCCTAAATGTAGATACTTCTAATAACAAAAAATTATTTCATACATTAGAGAACCTTTTCCCCACCTTCATCTCATAATCAGGTTGGTTTGGACACTCCTAGATCTCAAGTGGTATGTATTAAACGGGTTCCTCCCACTCTTCTTTTTCCTCCAATCCAAAATATTATTTTGATTCTTCAGATTCACCTCGATCTAGTCTAAAAATTATCATCAAATCTATTCACTTCATTCAACTTTTAAGTCACAGTCCTCCCTTTCTTCCTAGGACTCCCCTTATCAGTCACCTAAATAATATCTTCATCCTTTGAAGATCTACTGTAGACGTAAGTCTTGCTACTCAAACATCTAATTTGGTTCTTGAGCCACGATCCTTCCTTTCTTTGCAGGATCTCCCTTATTCACCACCTTGACAACCTCTTCTTCCATTGAAGATAGATGGGTGACCCCAAATTTAGTTAAGCTGACACCTATGTTGCAATCTCCTAAGAAAAATCCTAGGTGAATCACAACCGTAAAGTCGACACCCATATTCACAATCTCAAAGCTAATGACGAATCCTATGTCGTAATAGTTAAGTCGAATCCCATGTCACATACTTCCTATTCCTATGAAAGGTGACACATGATGGTAGTTAATATTCTATGTTGAATCTCATGTCACAATCATCTAGGTCGACGCATACATCGCAAACACCTCAGATGACTCCTATGTCGTAATCATATGCTGATTTTATACATGATCCTCATTGTTTTTGGGAAATATTCCATCTTCTAGGTTGTGTTCCAATACCAATCATCTATCTCAAAGCCACATCTTATTCTACTTACGAGACATCTAGATATAAATATAATTCATCTCTTGAGTGATCATCTTCTCAATCTTCCACACTAGTTGGACCAAATGACATTTCTTCTAATCAACCTCTTATGGTCAAGGAAAAAATACCCCTACTGATCAATTCATCTTGAGATGAGGAGATGGTCATGTAATTCCTGGGGTCACATGATGGCATTCCCCTAGAGTATTAGTCAATCGAGGATTTAATCTTTACTTTGATACACTTACGTAATTAGTGGAAGAAGAAATTGATTCCTTAATGTTATAATATTAAAGAAGTCCCAGTAGGACCATTAGGAGGAGTGATGACTATCTTTTCTTCACATCTTTATTTTCATAGCATGATTCCTTAATCACAATCCCACCTTGGGTCACCACTTGGTATCCCGTCATCTAAGGGGGTTCTATATGTGGGGCACCTCTAGAGTTGCCCCTCCTCATCTATTTTTGGCTCACCTTGCATCACCACCTAGTAGCCCATAATCTACTTCTATATGTGGGTGCACCTCCAAGTAGCCCTTCATCATCTATGTATAGCTCACCTCCTAGTATCCCATTTTCTTCTATATGTGGATCACCTTTGGGTAGCCCCTCTTTGTCTATACTGGGGGCATGTCCTAAATCTCCCTCATCTTTGATTCTTGGGCCACGTCTTGATATCCCATCATCTTCTATCTATGGGATGCCACCAGATAGTTCTTCATCTTCAATATTAGGGCCACATCTTTGTACTCATTTATCTTCATTCTATGGGACACCTCTTGAAGTATCCCATCCTCTTCAATTCCTAGATATGTGTCCTTTACATCCATCATATTTTTATTCTATCAATGATTATGGAAAACCCACCGTCATTTCTCACATCAATCCTATTCATCCACTTTCTTCTCCCACTTCTCAGGGTCAGAAAAGTTACGTTATAGCTTATAAGAAACCAAAACGGTCAAACTTCATCAATCTTAGATCAACACTTCCAAGAGCTCCAAAGATACCAATAATCTAAATAATCTTAAAGTTTAGATTCCAACGGGATTCAAAAATGCACATCAACGCACTCATCAAGTATGGCGTAAAGTGAAGAAACCTTTGGATAGGGACCTCAAGATCCTACACACAAAATCCATGTTCCATGATAAAGCGCAGTCATTTGTTGAGTATGAGAACACCAAAATGATCAAGATCAGGGATAATATGACTCTTGATAAGCAAACACACATAGTCTTCATTATCAAGGAAATTATCTAACATTGTTGTTGGATCTTATCAGGTCAAATGACCTTGTCAGTCCCACCTTTCAAAAGAGACCAAAATGGGTGCAAAAAAATGAAAAAATATTTCAAATTATATATATATCAAAGTTAAACTAACACACATTGCAATCAGGTATTACATACACATGGATTTTCTTTCTTCCCTTTCTTACTCTTCTTCTACAAGTCTTCCTCCCATTTTCATCCCTTTGATGATATTTTAGTTAGCCAATTCACACGCATTTTGTGATATTTATCTCTATGGTATCCATTTGGCCTTGGTATTTTATCACCTTGGTAAATTAAATAATGTCTGACCTCATAGAGATCCTATCACAATCAACATCTAAAAAAGGAATTTTGTAAAGAAATTTTGGATATAATTGTTGACACTAGTCAATGTTAGCATCATAATCACTTTTGTCTCCTTCCATCAAGCCATCATTGGTTCTTAACCCCTAAGTGTCAAACATAGTTTAGCTGTCTACATTTTCCCCTCTTTGGAGTGAAATAAGAGACGTCATTTAAATAAAAAAGCCAAGCTAAAAGAAAAAGACAAATTGATACATAACTCTCTCTTGGGTATATTTCTAATAATCTCTATCAGGGCTATGGATGCCTGACTAGCAATAGAGAAATGTTAGCAATTAGAATCAAATGCATCTCCATCAGGGCTATGTACGCCTAGCTAGAAGCAAAGAAATGTACAACTCTCCTTCCAGCAATACGTTTACAAAAAAAACCATCTTTGAAAAATAAATCATTCCTACACATTAGCTAGGGTGTCTTTTGTTGATCAAAGAATACTTGTCAAAGATCACACAAGGAGTCCACATGGGATAGAAGGCCTGGAACCAAGGGTGTGGAAGGACAGGAAGGACCCACGTGCAAGGAAGGAAAGTTCAGATTTCAAGACTTAGCCAGATTTTGAGCATGAAGACCTATTTTTAGAAGATGGCATGTGGAACACACCAATGATGTGGAGACATGCATGCACCATGAATTGTCTATCTTTGGAGAAGTTGGTTCAAAGTGTTTTATGCATGGAGACAAGCTAAGAATAGAATTGACACTTTAGTTAACTACAAGAGGACTATAGATAGCACACTTGCATGTGTGGCTATGATTTGTAAACATCCTGTGGCTATCAATAGCATGCGGCCTATTTCTGGAATAGATAAGTGGTGAAGGGAAAGTCCCCACCCTATATATATGATGTTAGGTACATAGTAGATAGTATGTATGAATGAGTGAGGATGTATGATGTATGGAAGGAGATGTATGTATGTGTAACAGAGAATATACACATATGATTGAACTACTGTATCAGTTCCATACATGTGCATTGGTATAGATTGAAAATACTGTAAGGAGCTTCTATATTTATTAATAGATGGAAGATATTGGTTGAATCTAAGTGTCATTCTGCGTATAGTTGAGTAGTGCATGTTATTAATTCAATCATGATTACTATTTAAGCTTGTTCTTTCATAGATCTGAGGTAGCATGCATTTTAGAATGATGGATTAGTTATGAATCTATATGTTACTTCCTTCATCATGTTAACATCATGTTACAGCAACCCTAAAGAGGGACCTAGTACCTTTGCATACTTCAGGTGAGTGCTCGGTCTAGGCTGAGTGATGTGCCAGTGTGACTAGGGTGTTATCTGGTAAATTCTAGGTTGCATCATTGGTTCCATTTCCGGGACCTCTTTTTCAGTTGTTTTCAGGATGGTTCATGATGAAGACGTACCAGTTAACTCTAGCAAGTATTGAGGAATGGATACATGATCTGGAGGAAGAATATGCACGATGAATTCAGTAGTGGATCTGAGTTTAATACACGCACTTGGGTAGAACAGAACCTATATGATGATTTATATGAGAGCTTTTTCATTATCTTTCAAGTAGAACTATACGAGTGGCTTACTGCTTATGCATCTCAGTGGAATTGGAGGTATCGTGCACTTGTCTAGACACAGGAAGAATTTCATGCCCTCTATGATGCTGATCTGATATGGACTCACATGGTGGATACATGGTTTCATGGTGTTCTAAACAATTATATTTTGGAATATTCAATTTCGACATACTCTTTCCCAGAGGTAGCTGAATTCCATTTTTTGTTGGTATCCAAGAGGAACATATTTGCAAGGTATTCCACTAGAAATCAAGATCTTAATGGTAACTTTGAACCTGGAGAGTAAACCAATGGCTAACTAAACTTCACCATGCGTGAGAGCAAGAACAAGTTTGGTTTAAGATGGTAGACTCTAGTGGTAGAGAAGATAGAGAGGAAAGGAGGTTTAAGTATAATGAGGCACACAAGAGGGAGATAGAGAAGAACTGTTCCATTGCAGAGAGTATGGCATGGAGGAGAGAGATGGCTCGTGAAGGATTTACAACTCACGTAGAAGACATGGAGCCAGAGCATTAGGAACTCCCCCATCTTGGAAAGAATGATAGAGATCCCCCCTCAGCCTCACATGGAAGTGCTGCTAGCAGAGACTACCTAGACCGTGGGTGCGCATCTTAATCCACTTGGTGACCTATCCCTTGCACTTGGTTTTTCAATATCTAGTACGACAAGTAACCAACAAACTAACTTGGGAAGTAGGAGAGTAGGATTAAGTTAGGGATCAAGTACATCAATGGCAGGATAGACAACTTCAATTTCATTTGGAGGAGCATTCTTAGGGGCATCATCCACATAGAATGTGAGCGTGCAGAATGTTGGATTCACCTCTGGAAGTGGAACTACCTCACAGACTATAGGGGTATAGTATAGTACTACTGTCAGAGCACAGGGGAGTACATCTATAGGCCCTATTCCAACTACAAGTGGCAGATAAGGAGGTATAGGTGGTTCTAGTTCTGGTGGATCTATTGGTTCTAGAGGTAGAGGGAACACAGGAGGTTCCAGATCAGGTGGTCAAGGCTCGCAACAACCACAAAATATCTATATGGAGATGTCTCTTCATCTCCCAGAGTATAGAGGTATAGAGGATGCTGCAGAACATGTGCATATGTGTGAAATCTTGTGGCACGCTAAAGGGATCATGACTGCTGAGTGAAAGGAAAGTCAATTCACCACTACATTATAGGGGCATGCACATAGCTGGTATAGGAAATTTGATCCTGATCAAACTTGTGTGGATTATGTAGCATTGAGAGATGCTTTCTTGAAAGAGTTCCATATACCTGAGTTTGAGCAGAAGAGTATAAGTGCACTCAAGGATATCAAGCAAGGCACTACTGAGAGTGTATGTGAGTATGATGCTCATTTTAAGACACTTCTATCTAAGTATATCTTATGATATTCACGCTAGCCAGCATGCACAATGGTTTGTTGGAGGATTGATTACACCTTTTAGAAGGGCGCTATCACATAAGACATACACTGATCTGTGTGAAGCACTGGAAGTAGATTTACGTGCTGAGGTAGTTTGGGAGCATTGACACTGGCATTAGTCCATTCCTAGAGGCATAGATTATAGCTATGGAAAAGTAGTTAGAGAAGCTATCAGCAAATTCAGCCCATGAAATACACTCAGGAATTTGGTGTATAGATTGTGAAGTGGAAGGTCACACCAAGGATAGTTGCCCTCACCAATTTGTACACTCATTACTGTTGGACTGTGAAATTTTTCATTTGAATCATGATGCTAGTCACTTTCCTTTGTTACAGTGCATGATAAGGAAGAATGTATCTTGATTTTGTAAAATTTACAAGTCCACGACCCATGATATTGAGGATTTTCAGTTGATTGGTTAGATCTAGGATGCTATAGACCTTGGGGTATGATATGACAAGTATAACAGATAGTTCTAAGGGTAAGAATGAGCACCAGGATCGGGATCATAATCAAACACGCTATGATATGAATGAGGGGTACTTTGAAGGAGGTCATGGAAGGGGATGTGGATATCATGGTGGATATGGAGGAAAAGGCCATGGTGGAGGAAGAGGTGAGTTCCCTCGTGGAACATGTTATACATGTGGATCTCCTAACCACTATAGGTGTGAATGTCCTCTGAATATTGCATGTTATTTCTATGGAAAGAACCATAGCTATGAAGAGTGCCCAAACTTATATGAGCATCTGAGTAAGCAACATAAGCAAGAAAACAAAGGTGATCGGGATGGTTAGAATCCAATGTGCGGTAGAGGATCAGTGGATGCCCAAGATAACAAAAGGACCTGAGGCATTGATAGTGAAGATTACTACATGTGCTAAAGCAACACGCATAAGAGAGGCATTGCACAAGAAGCCTACGATCACCAAGGAGGAGGTTTTGCATGTCAAGTACCTAGATCCTACTCATTAGAAGGAAGTTTACCAGGATACCATGGAAGTGCTAAGGAATATTTAGGGTGAGATATAATACCTAAAGGAGTAAAAGAAAGCATCAGAGATAGTCCAAACTGATATCGATGATCTACGTGAGGTGTGCAAGATGTTGCGCCAGAGAAAATTATTCCACTATTAGGAAGTTGGTTAAAAGGGAACACTCCATGCGCAGGTCTTGAGACCAGACAAAAGATTCTGCATGCAAATATTCCCCTTGATAGCATTGACTATGACAAAGAAATTACTTTGAATGTTTTTGTGGATGGGTGGCTATTGAGCAACATATTGATTGATACAAGGTGCAGAAGTAAATGTGCTTACATTAGATGCATGGGTACAAATGGGGAGGCCTCCATTGCAGTCATCATCTAATGTGTTGTTTATGGCAAACTGGACTAAGGCCACTCCCATAGGAGTTTTGAAAGATGCATCTATAACTATACAAGGGGCCAAGTTCACTGGGGATTTTGAGGTATTAGCACTTGTAGAAGATGACAATTTTCCAGCCCTACTTGGATGCCCTTGGTGTTATGTGAATAATGTTGACTTGAGATTCAATAAGGGGTATATCAGCTTTGAAAACAAGGAGGAAAGGGTTGTGATACCTTTGACAGATGGAAAGTCTACACCATATGTTGAACCTCTAAGTGAGGAGGATTTAAACAGAGTCTATGTACGCGCTATTTAGGACCCAGAGGTCAATGAGCCATCAAAAGAAGGCATCCTACAGTGGGAGGATTCTCATTCTATTAGTGATACTATGAGTATTTCTTGTGACAATTGGGCTCATGGTACACATGAATTAGTAGGACGTGAGGTGAAAAGTGTGGTTGCATGAAGAATGGACTTCAGTTCAATTTGATGGATAGGTAGCACAATACCTTGGTATATAGGGACAAAATATCTTCCTACCTTTTTTAGGGCCATGGAAAACATAGTGGACAGATCAAGTTAAAAGGAGAGATATGTTAGTATATACACTGCGTGGGACAGCAGCACACAATGGTGGGTAGTCCACAGAGATAATCTTATAAATTGGGAAGAGATTGGAGTCACTTTGTCTACTAGGTTTATAAGGAACAATGCACCTACGCAAATCTGCACTTATCATGGTGATCAACCTGTTCAACATCACATTCAGCAGTGTGAGAGACTCTAGACAGCAGGACAGGAAGCATTACCACCTTCACTCTGGGTGCATAGATTGTATTCTATGCTACAAGGATGCACACGCGCTTGGTATGTATATGCAGAACTACATCAAGAAACTGGGAATTGGCACGATTTGATTGCAGGAATGATCCAGACTTTTGACTACTTCTCAACTAAACCTCTTGTAGCATGAGACATTAAAATTTGTCAAGTGCTTAACTATGGGAGATAGTGAAAAAGCTATGAGGAGCATATACATGAATTATTCAGTGAGGTAGAGTTCGGAGCATGTTTTGAAAAGGAAGAAGAAATGGAATCCATACTACTTGAATGCGCTTTCCTTGAGAAAGAGAAAGGAAAGATGGTTTACGTCGTGGATGATCAGGAAGTTGAGAACATGGATATTGAACATTCACATGGGGTGTGCAAGGTCTTGGAAAGTGCAGAAAAGGATGCGTGTGCCTACCATGAACCCATGAAGACAAAGAAGGTGAATATAGGTTCAGAGGCTGAGCCTAAGGAGGCCATAATTGGAGATTACTGGTCAGACTCATGGTAGAAAAGATCATCAAGTTACTCAGGGATTATCAGGACTTATTCCTTGAGGATATCATGAACTTAAAGGCATGCATGAATCACTTGGGGAAATGAAGATCAAACTTAAGGGTGGTGCACGACCAGTTAGAAAGAGACCTTACAGAATGAATCCTAATTTGTGTAAAAGGTAAAAGAAGAAATTGATAAAATGTTGAAATATGGAATTATCAAGACCCATGAGTTAGAATGGGTTAGCCCAATGGTGATAAGTATCAAGAAGGACAGACATATTAGGATATGTGTGCACTATAGGGAGTTGAATGCTACATGCATCACAGATCCATTCCCTACGCCATTCACTAAGGAAATACTAGAAGGAGTTGTAGGGCAGCGAAATATATTCTTTCACAGATGGAGTTTTTTGGGTATCATCAGGTTAGGATTACTCAGGAGGATCAAGAAAAGACAACATTTACTACTGAATGGGGTAGTTTTTTCCTATAATGTGATGCCCTTTGGATTGAAAAATGCACCTGTTGTATTCTCATGCATAGTTGTTCAGGCATTTAAGGATTTTATTCACAACTTCTTACAGGTCTACCTAGATGATTGGACAATATATGGGCTTGTGAAAGATCATTGTGACAATCTGTGCTTAATTTTTGAACAATGTAGACAATTGAGTATCTCTTTGAACATCAAGAAGTGCATATTTTCTATGCCATTTGGGATACTGTTAGGACATATAATCTACAAGGAAGGTTTACTAGTTGATCCAGCCAAGGTTGCAGTCATTTTAGGCCTGGAAGTGCCTACCAGTCAGAGTGAGGTGCACAGATTTTTAGGTCATATAGGGTATTATAGAAAATTCATAAAAGGGTATGCCAAAATTGTTGCACCCTTGGAAGAATTGTTGAAGGGGAAAGGTACATTTTATTAGGGAGAACTGCAGCAACATGCATTTGAGATATTAAAAGAGAGAACTTACTACCGCGCCCATTCTACACTTTCCCTCATGGGATAAACCATTTCATGTGCATGTGGACACTTCTGGCATGGCCATTGGCACTTGTGTTAGCTCAACCTGGTGAAGGTATTATAGATCATCCAATATTTTTTGCTAGTAGGAAGCTAACTCCTACGGAACAAAATTATACAACTATAGAGCGCGAAGATTTGTCAACGATCTATGCATTATACAAGTTTCAACAATACTTGTTAGCAACACCATTTATATTTTATATAGATCATATGGCCTTGAATTACTTGGTAAAAAAGCCCATCTTACTAGGGCGCATATGCAGATGGGTGCTCCTATTTCAAGAATTTGACTTCACATTTGTGGTGAAGCCAGGGAAAAGAAATTATGGACCAGATCATTTATCTAGAATCAATTCAGGAGAGGATGCATAGAAAATTGAAGAAATAATTGCTAGATGCACAATTATATAGGTTACAACGCATGCCCATGGAATTAGAAGACATTGTTGTCTTTTTATGAACATGGTATGGCACTAGAAGGAATGAAAGCATTAGAAAAGAAGTAGTTTGCTATACGCGCAACACCGTTTATGTTAATCAGTGGTGACCTCTACAAGCCAGATAGAGATGAAGTACTACGACGTTGTGTATTAGAACATGAGCGTCAGGATATCATGGAAGAAGCTCATGGTGATATTATAGGAGGCCATTATGTAGGTGATGTGACTTCCCAGAAGATCCTACTTGCTGGATTATGGTGGGAGACATTGTATAATGACTGTAAAGAATATTGTAAGGTGTGTGATCATTGTCAGCACCTAGGAAAACTAGGGCAAAGATATGAGATGACTTTGAGACCTGATCACTAGTACCGAACCATTTGAGAAATGGGCCATTGATTTTGTAGGACCTATTTCACCAGCCACGCGTAGGACTAGATCAAGCTATATTATTACTTGCACAGATTATCTCACACGATGGGTAGAAGCAACACCTACCAAGGACTGTATGATAGCTACAATAGCTAGGTTTCTATGGGAGAATGTTCTTACAAGATATGGATGTCCCTTAAGCTTGAAAAGTGATAGGGGTACACACTTTTTAAATGAGACAATCAGGATCATATTAGATGAGTTTATGGTTACACACCATAAAACTACACCTTATCATCCATAGGCAAACATAACTGTTGAGGCCTTCAACAAGATTTTGAGCCAGACTTTGACAAAAAAATTGTGATGTTGGAAGAAAGGATTGGGATGACAAAGTGTCAGCTATTATTTGGGCATATAGAAAAACTTACAAGAGATTGAACAAAGCCACACCATTTCAATTGGTGTTTGGCACAAAAGCTTGTTCTCCCTATAGAATTTATGTTACCTTCTTTGTGCATTGCATGCACTGGAGGTCTAGCTGATGAACATGACTTTAGAAGAGTGTATCAAAAATATGATTCAACTAGATGAGCACTGAGTCATAGCAAGATGGAGTCAGAAGCAAGAAAAGGCCAGGCAGAAGGCATGGCATGATAGGAATATAAGGGATAAGAAATTTGAGATTGGTCAAATGGTACTTCTTTATGACTCAAAGTTCTTGCGCCATCCAGGCAAGCTCAAAGTACATTGGTTGGGGCCGTATGTTATCACTTCTATACTTGAATTAGGTGCTTTCCAGTTAGAAGAACTTGATGGAACATGGATACCCAGTTACTTTAATGGGAGTAAGCTAAAGCCCTACTATAAATAAGTCTTCTTGGTGTTTGTAATAAGGTAGTATTGCCATTTAGTTTAGGTTTTCAATTTTGTATTTCCTTAATGTATTTCCTTGATTATCACTATGCTTTGTCAATTTCATTGTTGTTCTTATGTAATAAGCGTGTTACACACATGAAGCTAATTACTGTATGAAGACTGTTTATGTGCAGAGGACTGCACATACTTTTAGTGTGGGGTGGTTGGAGTTATCCAAGAAAAATACTGTGGGAATTGAAAGGTGAAAGGAATAAGCTACTACGGGTGTGCTTTAAGTCAAAAGAAGATTGCTTCTCAAAAGTGACCAAGGATGGAGATGAATGAAAGAAAAATATAACATGAGGTAAGCAGGAGGCCATGTTAGCTACCAGGAGAAGGTACAGTGATGAGGTACTCAGGCAATAGGAGCGCGCGCTGAAGAGAAGTTTGTGACCAAAGGGTAGGAAGGCATGCTAGAAGGTTATAGATAGGTGCACGAAGATGTACCGTGTGGAATGAACATGGATTTGGTCAATGAATGATGGGATATTTGGTAGGTGAAGTAACAATAAAATGCATCAAAAATTTGAAAAAAATTGAAAATTATTTATATAAGGATGGGATGCGGATTCATTTTTACCATTGCAACTAAGAGTATTTGAAGAAAGAGCCAATTGTGAAGAGGCTGAGTGATCGAGTTAAGGTGTGAAGGGTGTGAAACCAAGTGTGACAACCAGATCTATGTGACAAGAAGCTTGCATCCCTGGTGGTGAAGGGTTTGAGTGAAGAAGGGAGACAGAAAAGGGTTAGGTTACAAATTTTCCACCTAGGGCATGATTGAATCGAGCTAGGGTTTGATTTGAAAAGTTGCAGAGTTGAAGAGGAGACATTTGCAAGGTAAAAATGGCACCAAAGAAGGCATCTGCAACAGCAGTAAAAGGAAAGAAGAAGGTAGTCATTGAGGAGGAAGAGATGGCACCCAAAAGCCATTTTTCAGAGATGCAATATCCAGAAGGAGTCATTGTCAGGAAAGAATGGGATTCACCCATAAGAAAGAGAAAAGTGAGTGAATATAATCACATGACTTCGGAGAATAAGAAGGATCTCGATTCCTTGCTCACTACTAGAACGAACAAGCATGCATGAACGGAGGACATGCTAGTGTATGAAAATGTGGGTGAAAATATTTTGAAGAGAATTGGGGTCTACCAGTTATATGAGCTTCCATATTTCAGAGAAGTATGAGCCCTTGTATCACTGGCTCATGAGCAAGGTGCATAAAGACTTCTTCTACTTTGTAGGATGTAGAGTTAGAATCTCATCTGCACTTGTCTCATCAGTTACAGCTCTGAAGGCCACAGGAGAAGATATAAAAGGTGATCTTACAGATAAATCCATGATTGTAAAGACCAAATAGGAGTTGGGATACTTGAAGGGTCTGCGCAGAATGGACATAAATAAATTGAAGAATTGTCTAGTTGTACAAGCTGCAGCCCACCTTGTTACCAAGTTGAATGATCAGGAGTGGTGGTCTCAGGTAAATACTATGTGGTTGTATGTGGTACACGTAAGATGTCAGAAGGGACAATCTACAACATTGTAGGCTATATTGCAAAGCAAATAGTCGAAGAAGCATGCACAGGAGGGAAGATCAACTTTGGGGATGTTCTACTATCACTGGTATTTATGGATATCAGAGTACCAAATGGACCGAAGGATAAATGTATGGGAATACCCCATGGAGAACAAGTCCCCAGCATAAAAGATTCAACAAGTACCTATGCAAGGGGGCCATGATAGATGATGTAAAGTAAAGGGTAGAGAAGTGGTATGAAAGGCTCCACGTGGCATTTGGGGAAGAGTGACACATCCCAAAGGACCTACCAGAAGTGGTAGGGAAACAAGTTTAGTTTGTTGTATATCAGCATTTCTGTATAGCATCGTGCGCTTCCCAATGAAAGATGGAGTCTGGAGCCCTTGGTGTAAATTTCTTTACACATTCACTGTAAAGTATTTCCAAGCATCTGTTCATATATTTATAGACACATGTTGGACTATTCTTCAATGCAGATAAGGTAGACTATGCAACTACCATATGTTTAGGAAGAAAGTATGTATATCTTGGTAGAAGTGCTTATACAGAGAGGATCATTTTAGATGTACTGAATATCAAGCCAATAACCTCTAGCTGTAGCAGATGTGGGGACAACATTGGCGTATCTCCAGCTGAAAGCCAAATATGGAGAATAACAATTATGTGGAAGGTGAGTTCACACTTCCAACACTGCCAAAGGGAAAGCATACAATGGAGAAAATCCCAGCGCCTAAACCCACAGAGCCAATTGACGTGGAAGATAAGGAGCAGCGCAAAGATAGTGGTGGTTTGGAGCATAGGGGTAGGAGACATCCTAAAAATAAGGCTGAAGATGAGTACATGTCGTTACACCACCTCAGCCATAAGAGGGGGATGATGAGGACTGTGAATACAGTCCAAGGATAACACAGGTGTTTAAAAGGGTATTTAGGAGAACAAGGACCCAATGTGCTACTCTAACCACTATGCACAAATCACCCAGACTCTACTCACAAGAAGGAGGCTACTGTGCAGAGAAGGAGGAAACTGAAGTTGAATGAGGAGGAAGAAGAATTTGAGGAAAGCACGCGCCTAATTATCCTACACTTCTAGAGAACACATAATAACAACGTGAGGAATCAAAGGAAAAATAAGAGGATGAGAAAATACCTGAGGAGATAGATGCAGAGGATGTTCAGTTGATGGAGACACAAGTCCCAAATTTGGAAGCTAAAGTTCATAAGTAGCAAAGGTCTAGAAGAACAAGTGGAGAGCACATTCCACTAGCCATGGGGTATGCAGAGGATGTAGGAACAATTTTCCGCACCTGATTCTAGAGCACGATAGTGTAGAAGGATTTATTTGGCTGGGAGTTAATGGATAAAGATATGGCAATAGTGCGCACTCGAAAGAAACTATCGTGGGTGATGCACACCCACATGGATGAGCTTGAATTTTATGTGTGTGAAGAGTCATGCGTTTCGATAAGATTGAAGAAGGCACCTCAAGCTAGAAACATGATAGTAAATCCTACTATCATGTCAGATGAGCAAGTCAGCAATGCATTGGTGAAAGTTTCTGATGAGATGGATAGAAGAAATAAGGACAACATTTCCATGATCAGAGTGTTGCACGAAGAGTTGAAGATAAAGGACGTAGAGATAGCGTGCATACCATAGGAGAGGGAATTCATGCAAAAGAAGAATGAGGTGTTTATAAGTATTGCAAAGGAGATTGGAGACAATGTAATCAAAGCAAGGCCACACTTAGAGGCCAAGGTACCACAAACATTTCCTTCAGCAATAACTATGTGGGAAAGTTGGTGGACTCGGTACTTGAAGATGGAACTCTGCGTATGCAAGCGCCAGAATGCTCTGAACAAGTTGCCAAATAAGAGAAAGTATCTGTGATGAGAAAAATTACATCTTATGAAGGGATGTTGCAAGCATTATAGGAATTATTGAAGAAAGAAAACCAGGCTTTTAATATATGCACAGCTCTAGAGGCGCTTATCAACATCAAGACCCTTAAAGAGAATAAAAAGGTCCAGAAAGCGATGAAAGATGAGACATTGGGCCACGTAGGAAAGATTGTCAATGGTTAAACAGAAGTGTGAGGCCTTGGAAATAGCGCAAGATCCACACAAGACTTGGTTGGAATATCTTGGAAAGCTGATTGCACAGAAGATGGACCTTTTAGAAGGAATAATGACATCAATGTCCAATGTTGTGTTGGTTTTGCAAAACGAGAAGTGAGAGATTACGAGGGATGAGTTGGAATCCATTATTGTGGATATCCTAGAAAAATCAGAGCAAGCACTCACTGACTGGCATGTATTAGAGGCTGAAATAAAGGAAGAGTATCCAGAGTTGATACTGAAAACTAATACAAAAGAGGTGGCCTAATAACCTCATAGAGATTCTTTATCTATCTACATTCTTTTATTCTTATTCTTTCCATTCTTCTATTCTTTCCTTCAATTTTTGGACATACCCATTGTCGAGACGACAATGAGATTAGAGTGGGGTAATTTTGATCAAAGAATAATTTTCAAAGATGCAGAGACATGGGCGCCATTCATTTTCTATCTTTGGAGAAGCGGTTTGAAGTGTTTATGCATGAAGACAAGATAAGAATAGAATTGACACTTTAGTTAATTACAATAGGACTATTCAAGATAGCACATTTGCATGTGTGGCTATGATTTTAAACGGAATGTGGATATTAATAGCATGCGGCCTATTTCTGGAATAGATAAGCAGTGAAGGGAAATTCCCCACCCTATATATATGATGTTAGCTACATAGGATATAGATACATAGAAAGAGAGAGAGGTAGATGTATGGAAGGAGATGTATGTATGTGTGTAACAAAGAATTAGCAAGATTGAACTAATGCATCAGTTCC
>CM034152.1:737895414-738010390 GCA_019776745.2 Taxus chinensis | reverse complement strand
GGTCGTGAAGGCTGTCTTGTGTTGATCTCTGTGTTTCCTCGACTTGATTATACCCTGAGAATCCGTCGACATAGATAACATTTTTTGATCCAGTAATAGTTTTGTAATACCTTCCATGATAGGCAAGGGATAGTTATCCTTCAGCGGGACGGATTCAAGTTCCGGAATCACACAAATCCAGATTCTCGCCATTCTTTCTTCCTGACTGAACAATGTTTGGCAATCCAAGTTGGGTGATGGCTGGAAAATAATCTGGCATCTAACCATCTTCTGAATGTTCTACTATGATAGTTTCCTGGACTGGATTTTAATGCCTTGCTTTTGTCTGTACTGCCTTTCACATCAGGTTTCAAAGGGTACTGTCTGTACATCTTTGGCTTGAAGGATTTCAAATACATAAGACCATGCATCACATCGATTTATTCTTCAAAAGCTAAGTGAATCTCACCTTCTCTTCGGGAGAACAACATTTCCCACATTCACCATCCGAGGTTGATCAAACAAACCTAGAATGATTTATCTCCTTCCGAGGAAGAAGCTCCTTCGAACTGCCTTTTGTTTTTGTATAAAACATCATGGCTTATCAACAAGCCTCCAAGAAACCAAACTTGGGTATCTTGTTGTCCCCGAAAAAAAAAAAACCCCCCCCCCCCCCACCCGGGCCTTTCAGCTGGATATATTCTCCATCAACCTCCTGATATGGATCTGAAATAGTTTCACGGAAGTTTATTTCTGACCTTCAAAATATAACTCACTGAAATTGTCAGTGCTTTTCTATAAGCCAACACTGTTGTCATCATTGAACACTTGCCATGGTTGCATTATCGGGATACTGGGACAAGATACAATCTCAATAGAGTATGTGCCTTGCTTGAACTAATGAGAGGAAGAAGAAGAGATGCAATACGGCCACAGAACAGCCTTGTAAATCAGGATTAATCTCTCAAGAAACTGCCTTTATGAGGGGAATTGTCCTGCCGCATTTCTAACTATCCCAAACTGTATAAAATGTGTTTTTGTGATGTGTCAACCGATCAGTTTTCACCTATATAACCCCTGACCTGATTGAAAACAGCTCCTGCATCTCCCTGAACCTTAATTTCGGATTCCCTTCTTTCTGGCCAATTCCTAATCCTAATAACCAAAGACTTCATATTAAACGGCCGTGTTTAGTTATATATCAAATTGGGGTCAACTTGTAAGCTATGGGAAAAAGTCTCGGAGCAGGAGTAGAGGGACACCCAGCCCGCTGATCCCAGAGGCTGAGCAGACTACATCAAATTCAGTGTCCAAATAGCATTGGGATCTTCTTCTCAACATCTACAATGGGATCTTGAAGTCCATGAAGGAATTTCCAAAGCGAGCATCTTCGAAAAGAATCTGAGCTTTTGGATCATCTGATTTTGGTCACCAAATACTTCGCCACCAATACTTCCAACCTGTGTCAGGATAAAGAACCGTAATGCACCCCATATGAACGGGTATCTTAGCTTTGGTCCCAATTCCTATCATCTCTGCTCCTTCCGATGTCTTTACAAAATCCTCTTACCCAAGAGATACCGTAAGCTGCATGAATGTCACAAACCAGAAAGTCATTTTCACTCGCTTCTCAGGGAAGGAAACAAATGCAAATGTGCATCTTTGTTTGACTATCCAAAGGGACTGTTGTAGTTCCATGGAATAGCAACCGTCCTTATGACTTAGTCAAAGTAAATTCCAAGGGGCATGGGTCACTTTTGCGGGCAATCATTATCAGAGTCCCCTGAGTCGATGATGCAATTTGCTTTTTAAACCCATTTATAAGTAGAGACAATAAATCGGTTTCAGTCTTTCCTGAGGAAGAAGCAGAGTGTCAGATTATCTGTGGTGGACGTTTGATAGGATTTGGAATGATACCGTTTTGGAAGGTGATAACGTGGCCGCTGTTAACGCCTATGACTTTGGCCACTTCTCAAGACTGTGTTCGGGATTCGAACTTGAAGGTAATTCTTCCTCTGACCTTTGAATTTGGTTCTCTTTGCATGATCATAAACGGTCAAAATCATATAAGAAGGAATGATGGTAGGCTCGACTAAGTACTGAGCTTGTTCCGAGCACTGATCTTAGGATAAAGGAGAATAAGGAGAAGATGCCTTTTTGGTAACCTCTCTTCAGTTTGCGGCCGAACTAAGGGTACCCCCTCTTAACTAGAGATATTGGAGGATCCTTATTCTTCTCCTTAGTGTTTTCAGAGGTTTTTTGGGATTCTGGAGATTGGACCAGTGAAGACAATCAAATGAATTGACCATCTGGCGCACATTCATCTTCATCGTGATTCCAAATACCCAATCTGGAGTCCGCCAGCGATTCATCATAGACTCATCAGTCATATCCTGAGGCTTTTGCGAAAGCCCTCATGGATTCTTGTTCTTCTCCTTCATCTGCTTCATCAATTATGCCACTACTGCATTGACGGGGGAGCTTCAAATTACTAGTCATAGGTTTGCGCAGCGAATTTAACTGTGGCCTATCTCTGGCAGTCACCAGTGTTGGTATTGAAATTTCCGCCTAGGTATATCCTGTACGGAACATTGCTCACCCTGGGACGTTTTCTTCTTGTAAAAATCAATACATTGCCATTTTTTTGAAACATGGATCTGTGTTACCTGGAGAAACCTTGATTTTTAGTTTGGTATGTCTTTTCTTGGATCCTTCCGGCCAGGAGAGATCATACCTCCTATTTCAGTAGCTGTTACTGAGCATGAGCCAAATCTGGATAACCGACCTTCTTATAAAAGCGTATATCAGAGGTTGAGCATTGATGAAGAAAAGCATTTTGGGTTTTCTAGGTCAGGTACCAGCTATTTGTTTTGGAATCTTCCAATCAGGCTTGTTGGAACTTTCCACGAATTCCCGCATAGGTCTGCGATTCTTCTCCATATGCCGTGAGCTGAGCTATAAGCATGGGAATATTCGGCTGGTTTTGGAAACGTGCTTCGAACTTAGTCCGCATGTAGCCTAGTTTGGGATGCATGCATTCGGGAGTTATAAAAAAATCCCTGTCGGCTGCTATACACCCTGCAACGTTCAACAGAATAGATCGGATGGAGACAATCTCGTGGGCTTAACCCCGAGACACCGCAGGCGAACAAAGAAAGATGCTATGTGCTCATCAGGAGGCTGTTCCCATCCCGTTTGAACTTAGGAATGTTTTACGCGACCGACTTGTAACTCATTCACTGGAGGAATCCAAGAAGAGGACCAATACTGCACCCCAGGCACATGTTGAACTGCCCTCCCCCGTCTGAAAGAGTGCTACAGGATCTGAGTCTCAAAAGAGTAGTGCATGACGTGCAGATGCTTCCCTTATCCACAGGGGACCCCGATTTTCTCTGAACGGTGAAGAACGTCCGGTTCGATTATAAGACAATGCTGTTGGGATAAAACTGAAATTTGTGCCTGTTGCAGTAACTCACAGAGTTGGAGTCAATTTCACCTTGATCTCGGCGGGACCTAGTGAAGATCTTCATGCCAGCTTGAATTGAAAGAATCTTGTTGAAAAATAAGCAATACGAGTCCCAACAATCGAGATGACAGCTTTTACTATCGACCATATTCCCTCCCCAGCGGATCGCCAAAAACTGTTGTTGGAATATTGTTTTTCAAACCAAATAATGATTTCCAACCACAGTACCTGGGATTAAATCCCTCCTTCCAAAGACAGGTGCTGTGAGGCTCCTGTTTTTGCTAATCTAAACACGGTAACAATATATACAGTATTCACACTAATCTAACCATTGGGGGTTGGAATGAATCATTCCGAAATCCACATTCATAAATTCCAAGGGTATTTCTTTCCGTATGAACTGGGTCCAGAATCTGTTACAATGAAAGAAGCAAGCAATAAAAGAAAATGGGAGAAACGTATTTTCTTTCAGTAAACCCAGAGCACGAAATAAATCATACAGTTTTAGATCACAAATATAATGTTCTAAATAATCACAACATTAATATGCGATGCAAAGAATAGCTTTAAGATCATGTGACATAAGGACCTGTTTAAGAAATATATATTCCACAACACACAGTCTGTAAACATATCGCTTTCCCTAATTACTTCAAATGAATTGAATGAAACACAAGTTTTTTCTTCTTTCCAATAGCCCCTAAATATTCCAAAAATCTCGACCCTTTGGAATGCATAGCATCCCTTATTTTTTATCAACCAAGACAGTGAGATAAACTAGGCAAATCCTAAAATTAGCACTTTACAAGAGTTCTTGTTTTGCATGATTCTCACGTCAAGAGATCAGTCAAACATGTTCAAAAATGTGACGAAACAAAATGACAAAGGACATGTCTATTTCAAGATTGAAATTACATGAAACGCTGGGACTTAATCTAATCTCATCTTTTGCTCCTTGTCCTCTTTTTTCTTCCTCCGCTGAGACTGTTTTCTCTAAAATTCCTGGAACTTTCGAATTCTCCTTGCCTTTTGTTCTCTCAGGTGCGTGGAAATGGTCATTCAAATTTCACATTTTTTCATGACATCGCTGGCAGTGCCGGGAAGTTTCTTCTTCTTCTTCAATCCTTTGCTTTGAGTTTTCTTAAGGCCTCCAAGAAATGCTCAATCGTTACCAAAAACCGATCCATCTTTTTCAAGGCAAATCTGAGCATTGATGCTGCTGAAAGACTCTTGGAATTGTTTGAATAGATCAATCCGCTGATAGGTATCCCTGGAATTTCCCTACTGACACCCCGCAAGACAACGCTGATAAAGCCACACAGTGAGAAATCAGCCAGTCGACGTATGGTGTAGATTCAAGTTTTTGAGGTGAGTGTGAAGACCAGTGGGGGTGAGTGTTTTGGAATTAGGTGGTTAGGGTAGGTAGTTCGTAAGGAGGGAGATCCTTGGGGCTGGGGGGACTGGAAGTTGGTAGAGGGGGGAATGAGCCCTTTGAACAAATCTTCACACTCTTCTTCTAAATCACTTTTCCCATGAATCGTTTATCCTGTTCTCTCAACTTGCTCAGGCGTCATTGAAATCTCACCCTGAATCTGATGGCCTTGGTCAACTGGAGAACAGCTTATCCGTATGAGGGAGAATACCTTCTTCAACCAAGAGATGTGTTGGTTTTTGATTTAACACTTGGAGAGCTTCATAGTCAATCAGTTTGGTCCCAAATTTCTTGAGACAATCCCCTCCTTCCAGCTTTTTCTCCATCTTCTGAATGTCTCCACAAATTGATGAACTTTCAACAACACCTTGTATACTTCCTTCCCCCTGTTGGAGCACCTTGGACCCATTCATCGACCACCCTTCCTTGTTATCAATTTTCCCTCAATTGTATGGCACTGATTAGAAATCGAATAATCCGACAGAACAGAAGAAGGTGGTATGGATTTAAGGGTTTTGAGAATTTCTAGCGGAAACCTCTGTCAACTGCTGCCACTTTCTCCTTAAGCTCGTCCTGCTTCCTTTGTTTTCTTTCAACTTTGGCACAACACGTTTATGGAATCCCTGCACTTATCGCGCCCCCTTCTGCTTGTCACTTTTTCCTAAGCCACCTTGGTACCTGTATCAGCAGCTGTTATCGTCCTACTCTAGTTTTGTCAGTTGAGGGAATGGCAATCTCGTGCAAACTTATCTCCTGAAGCATCCAACCAAAACCCTGAAAAACGTGTTGGGCTTCTTGGCCGACTTTGTAGTAGGAGCCTTGAGTGAGCTGAAAATCCAAGCTGGATGGGCACAATCAACCTTCCTCTTTCCCTCAGAGTTTTCTTGAGTAAGCCATTGCTGCTATCAGAGGAGTTACACATGTTTGGCGCACTGGTATCTACCTCAAGAGGAGAAGTTCTACTATTGAAGGATGAATAGTTACCATTGTGGTAGTAGATCCAAGGTAAAAAGAGCACAGAGGGGGAGTGCTGACTGCATCGCTGGGTTCCAGCGGAGAGGGGTGAAAGCGAAGATACTGGCCATTGTTACAGAAGTAGATGGGAATGAGAGGTAGAAGTGGCTGTAGGAGGAGGTGTCAGATTCAATTCCAAAGCCTGAATGCCAGAGATAAGGTCTCTTAGTTGAGCAATCATCAAAGGTGAAGACAAAAGCTGGCTTTCCTCCTCCTTCTTCCAAATTAATTTCTCCTATTTTTGGTGGCTGTGTTGGGTGATTCGGCATTCACCGTTTCTACATCTACATGAGAGAACAATTGAAGAGAATTTCTCTTTCTTTCCCTCTTTTTGACAATCTTACCTTTAAGGTGCCTAGAAACTTCCTGTCCTTTTCCTTTTGGAGGGCCCCGCCTCTAAAACAGCCAACTTTGAAAACTTTCATCTTTAATTCATTCCCTAGAGGAGATCCATGCTTTGGGTGAGCAGATTAGAGCATCCTAAACCTTCTTAATAGGGCTTTTTTTCGCTGGCTGACCAATCACGTAGGTGGGAAAACATATTGATCCCTTCTCTCTTCAGTCCATCATAGGAAGATCCAAAACACTTTCACTTTCACTGTATCCCGCTGGTAATCGCAAGCTCCAGTGTTTGAATCGCACAATAGTTAATCTGCTATGATCCTTTCTGGCGAATAGCAACCTCATTACACAGAATCCCCCCAATATCCTCTATATTGGCCTGTGCACATGCTGGGTTCATATGCCCCATGAGCACTCCTCGATAGCAAAACCATCTCGAGGCTTCATATGCTTCTTTAATTTTGTCCTGAATTCATGGACAACTTTTGGCCTTTACTACCGTCAAGCAGGGTAAATCTCCCCATAGAAATCGGGAAGGATCAGCAGCCTTATGTTTGCTTTGTTGAATTTATGAAAATCCAATAGCTGCACTAACCAACTCCATTCATATCAATCTATCCCCTGGATATCAGGGCAGGCGAAAAGGATCTCCGAGTACATGACCCCTCGAAGAATTGAACTTCTTGAAAGTTACGAGATACATCCCATTTAGAAACTTCTTCTTCTGCCCAAGCCGCATCTGAGACTCTTTTCTTCTTTCAGCTCAGTGTTTATTTCCTGCAGATATTCCGCATAGAAAAGCATCATTTAACCCTCCTGAGATGGTCTTTGCCCCCTTCTTTGTCAATTGAGGGAAGATTGATAACCTGATTCGCCGTTTCTGCGTCCCTTAGTATCCAGCCACGGATAGATCCTCATTCCGGCTGCTGCGTAATGTTTGACATAGATGACAGATAAAAATTTCCTAGTTGACCAAGACCGTTGTCATTGGGAATCATCCTCATTACTGATGAATACCGCCAGTCAATCCCCTGCCGATTTTTCTTGATGACTATCATAAATTGATACATCACATCCTTGAATTACGTTTCGCGTTCGGGCAAACCCAAAGACCCACTCTCAGGATGAGATGTCATTGATTTCTTAACTGAAATCACTCCGGGGGATAGTCTTGGATATCTGGACATCTGGCTGGCCTTGATCAAGAAACTTCTGTTCACATGCTTGATACAGTCCTCCTGATCCATTTCCCCAGGATTTCTTTCTGAGCCTGACTTCTGTCCAACTCTCCATACCGTTTAAAATTAGGCAATTTGAGGAGATCATCAAAATAACCTCCATCTAAATTTGACCAAACTACCTCCACCTGATTACCTCTCACAGAACGAACAAAAAAACGCGTCATCCCTGGATGCACACAAGCCAAATTGAATCTTTCTGGACACTATCCAAGACATGGAAATCGCTGTGAGAGGCAAACCCTATCAGCAATAGCTTCATCCATGGTTTTGAGAGTAACTCCCTCAACTATTCCGAGAAATCTTCCATGTCTATTTCCCCCCCGAGTTCGGTGTCTCGAATCATAGTTGCAATCAATGTAGTGATGGGGATTCGGCTTCTTGAACGTGTTTTCATTCTGCTAACTTCCTGGCCTTTTCTTGAGATGGACCCGGGATCCGACATGAAGAATGGAAGGAGAAAGGTTGGAAGCTCAGGAAATGTGTCTCTCAAAATTTTCGATATGCTGGAATATGCCGTAATAACAAAAGAATCCGACACGCGAATGGGAATTGTCGGCCATATCCTAAAAGTCCTGACATTTGAAAATGTCGGAACTCAAAAACCCACACACTTGGAAGTGCCGGAACTTTGGGAAATCCCTGCACGTCTGCTACTCTAAACTCTGTCGGAAACTATGGAAAACCCGACGCTTGTGTTGGTAGACGGAACTCTGGGAACCTGGCACCACTGTGGAGATGGACTTTGAGAAACCCTCACGAGCCTCAAACTTTCGATACAACTTCAGGTCCTTTGACTCTGCAAAGACAATCTTCAAAACCGAGAAGAAAACAGGGTTTTCCATTGAATTCCAAAACAAATGCAATCTCCATTTTTTGTCATTCATGTTCCATGCATAAATAAAACTTGGAGAAATAGCAACCAAGTGATAGTCTCAAAAGAGATAAACCACTACACACTAAAACCCTTTTACAATAATAAATCCAGAAAGAAGAGGAAGGAAAACCCCAAACTCAGTGGAGAAATGAGAAAAAACCACGTGCCATCGATCCTGTAAAAAACCAGAACAAAGAAGGGAGAAAAAATAACCTTCAATCGGAGAAATGGAAAATCAAAAACAGCGATCAAGCGGTTAAGGCGGTTGTCGGTTTTCAAAATCTGAAGAGCAGGCGCGAAAATCCAGAATTAAAAATAACTCGGTAACAATGACGTGAAATCCCGTATTTATAAGAAATTGGCAATTAATACACTTGGGCTCGGCAACGTGGCCAACCTCCTGACAACGCGGCATTGAATAGCCCCTTTCGCATGTTTGAAAGGGTCCAAAAACCGCTACATGTAGGGGCCTTAGTGCAATGCGTTCGCGGGTATCGTAAGCATGAGGCAAAAACTGAGGGGTGGTTTAGAGTGTTTACATGGCCCGACAACCCGATTACAAAGGAACTAAGCGACTTCGGGAGCGCAAGCATGAGGCTTAAACATGTTTTTGGATTAGCATGTTGCCGATGCGCCGGAGTCTGAACCCGTTGTCTCAATACGAAGCAGATTTCGGTATCAGAAGATAGACGACATAAAGCATGGTTAAAACCATTGTCGACTGCTCATAAATCCGAAAACCCGATTCTCATACGAGGTCATGCCAAATCAACTACTTCAAAAATTTCGTAGGGGTTATCTAATCGTTTATCTGGAACTCAAAAACACGGAGCATAACAATGTGTTGCTACAAACAGGTACCTTAGGTTATTTTGCACATTTTGGAGCTGTGTTTGGTCTATGACCCCTTGTTGTGTAGGAAGTGGACTGGAAAACAACCTGGATCAAACATACCGTTTTCCCTCTCCTCTAATATTTTTTCTTCTTTGACCGTGTGTTGACATAAAGCCACTGCCTTGAAAAGCTGTTGGTTAACTTCCACGAAGTCTTCCGTTTGCCAATTGGCCAATGTGGTTTCTGTTGGAGGTCCTTCTTGTTGCATTTCTTGCTGTTGATTCTCCTCCAGGCTTGGTTCTTGAGGAACACCAATGGTTTGCACCATCAAGGCCTAATTTAGTGCACCATTGAAACATGTTGACTGATTGTGAGGTAGATTGCAAGGGTAACACCAGTCGTACTCCTGTGCCATGTTATTTTGTGTCGGGACCAAAGCTTTTGAGGACGTCGTTGCATTTGGATCATATGGTCGAAATGGCCTAGCAGCTTGAGGTTGTCCTTGGTTTTGGTTTTGATTTGCAGCCTGAGGTGGTGGTCTATTTTGTTGGTATGGGGGCCTAGCTTGGTACTGTGCTTGAGGCTAATACGGTCTAGCACTTTGAGCTTGTTGTTTTTTTATAGTCACCAGCTCATTTCCAAGGTTCTGCAGTTGTTTCATGACCTCCTGCAATTCCTTTGAAGTATTTGAAGAAGTCGACGCCTCATTATTGCTTTGATTTCTAGGAGTTAGAATGGGATTCAACTTTGGTGCTTGATCGGTTATAGGATTCCCCATATCCGGATAGAGAGGCATTGGTGGCCTTGGTGCAAGCTTGCCAGCTTGGATCAAATAGTTCTCTGCTCTGATAGCTGTGTCATAGGCCCCTGGCAGCGTTGTCCCTCCCATTGATTGGATCATCATGGCTATGTTTGAATTTATAGCCTTTAAGAAATAAAGGAATGCTCCTTCGGTGGTTGGTCTAACGGCTATTGGAATCCTGTCCCATGTCCGTTGGAATCTGAAGTTGAAATCTGTCATTTGGTCGTTAGGAGCCCTTTTGATTATTGTCAATTGTTCCAATAAGGACAAATTGTCCGCCCTCTCCCTGAATTGGTTACAAAGAGCTGAACAAAGTTGGTTCCAATTCGTAATAGACCCTGCTGCTAGGCTCCTAAACCATTGTAAGGCCTTACCTTTGAAAGATGAAGCCAACAGCTTGACCGCAACATCCATTTCATTTATTTCATGGATTACCCATGCATTAGCAATATCCTAGATGTGATCAATAGGAGTAGTATGATTTTCTCCTGTGAAATAGGGTATATTCTTTAGTGCTGCAACTAGAATTTGATTCTGAGCATTTAGGGCAAGTGGACTACTACCCGTGAAATTGACAAAGGGATTCGGTGGTAGATGTGCCATTATGATTGGCCTAAGAACCCTAGTCGATGTGAGAAAAGGTCTACCAGGTGGAGGTGTAGACAAAGTCCTGTTAGGTAGAGATGGTGATCTTTGTGGTCTTCTTCCTCTCCTTCCTCCTCCTGGTGATAGTTGCAATTGGACAAATAGCCCCTCTTCTCGAGTATTATACCTGGTTCGAATTCTTCTCATGTTCCTGGGTAACTTGTGCTGCTACACCGCTGAATTCTATATCTTCGGAGTCACCAGATGTGTTAGAAAAAATGAGCCTCAAAAGGCAGACTTCTGCCAAGTTACACACCAAACCTGACAATATTTTAAAAAAATAGATTTTTAAAAGACTTATATTTTTGAGATTTTAGAGTTTGGAATTTGATTTGGAATGACAGTCCCGAAAATCCAAAAATGCCAGACATCCGAAAACCTGAAATCCGAAAATAAAAAAAACAATGAAATTTTGAAAGTCAAAATCTCAAAAATCTAAGAATACCCTTTTGAAGATTATCCCCTGATCTATCAACTGGTGAAATTTTGACTTGTTTTGAGCAAGTTAAGTCCTTGAAAATTGATTTCAAAGTTCAGCCCAGAAGGTGAAAATATGAAATTGTAAAAGCTACAATTTTTAAGTTTGAATTTCTTGAAAGTTCCTACAAATCTTGTAGAATGACCTCTTGGTCCCACCGGGCGTGCCAAAACTGTTGGTGTTGAATCGCAGCACCCCTAAATGTCTCCAACACGATGGGTTGAGACTCTCAGTACGATTGCATAACATGGAGCTTTTCCCAAGTGTGGAACATTACGAGAATGGAAAAAACTCTCCAGTAGAAAATGCAGAGGGTTTACAAAAAACCTAATCTAACTTGCCAAGGAGAAAGGGTAAGAAAATGCATAAAATAAAACCTAAACTACAAAGGTGATGCACCGAGGAATAAAGAAACATCTGTCTTTCCAATAAACACAAACCATTAAAATGCAATGCAAGATCATGCACAGATAACATATTTGCAATGAAAAATCGAGAGGATGCAAAAATGAACACAAAGAGGGTTGAGAACCATCCACAGACATGCATTATTTGCTCCAAATATTGATACAATACATTACAAAATGCCAGAGGCAAAGTTGCATTACAGTTTTAGATGGGAGGTTTGATCTCCACAATTTCACCTGCCAAAGAGAAGAAGGGAGGCAAAAAACAAGAATGTCCAACCTTTAGAAAGAAGCCCCTCCTTACAATTTATAGGAGGAAAAAGAGAGGGAGAAGAGAGGAATTCGAAAACAGCCCCAACCACCTCCAGAATGCACTTAACTCATCTCATAATGATGGTAGGTGAGAACCCCAGCGAACCCAAAAGTGGCGAACTATATTTTACATTTTTAAGAATTTGTTCTTACCCAATTAAAGATATCCAGTCGTAGTTGGACAGAGGACCTTGTAAGCTTTCCAAAAAGTCCAACCTTGCATGAATCCGAGCTCCCAGTCAAAAGTTATGGCCATCTTAATATCTGTGCAAGGGTCTGCTTCCTGTCAATGCTCAAAATGTTACGCCTCCTAAAGGTGCGCATTGGCGCATCCATGTGTGTGTCGACATCCTCTTCCATGCACCAAGGGCGCATCCTTTACCCTATCGACACTCCGTGTCATGCACCATTTCTGTGTGCCAAGGGCACATCCTTTACCTTGTCGACACTCTGTGTCATGCGCCATTTCTTGTGCGCCAAGGGCACATCCTTTACCCTGTCGACACTCATTGTCATGCGCCATTTCTGTGCACCAAGGGCACATCCTTTACCATGTCGACACTCATTGTCATGCACCATTTATGTGTGCCAAGGGCACATCCTTTACCCTGTCGACACTCCGTGTCATGCACCATTTCTGTGCACCAAGGGCACATCCTTTACCCTGTCGACACTCCGTGTCATGCACCATTTCTGTGCGCCAAGTGGAAAAATGTCAGGGATTTGAGCTTCTTTGATTTCTATATTCTTCTGCTTGTCTATATCTACCTGGGGGGAAAGATATATACAACACTAACCTCTTAGGGCCCCATGCCCTCGGAGTGCTACCTACATAGTCCTGGCGAAAAGGTACCTCAGGACGATTTAGTTCTCCCATGAGCTTTGGAAGAATATGAGGGGGTATGAAAATGAGTTGGTAGGTTTTTAGGCATGTTGTGGGTTTAGGTTTGTTAGGTGTGGGTATATTATAGGTAAAATGATTTAGGTGAGGGTGATTGTGGTGAAAGAAAGATATTACCCCAAAAGTAAGCATCGAGGACCATGTCCTATATAAGGTAATCAAAACGTAAACAAAGATGGTTAAAAGATAAGAGGGGGCATTAAAGCCACCTAGTTGGGTAGGATCATACGAAGTAGACCATACTTGGTGGAGGTGATTAACGTAAGACCCTAAATACATTGCATGATGGAATGTTCTATGGTGAAAATTAGTCGCATGATCACCAAATGTCTAAGTTCCAAGAAGTCCCTTGAGGTAATAGGAAATGAGAGTGGGAATGGTGAAAAGGGTGAAAGGTAGTTAATTTTTATATGGTATAGGTAGCATGCGCTTTGAGAAAGAGAACCTAGATCACAATGGGCAAGTCCATGACAAAAAGGTTGAGTGTTTTGACTTATAGTTGAGATAGACTGATCACTACAGGAAGCTTTGGTTGCTCTCATTTTTATTTTTTTTGGAAGAACTTTACATAGTTGTCTTTCGAGGGATTAGTCTTTCGAGGGAGTAGTCTATTTATAACAACAATTGTTTGAGAGGAAGATGTCCTTTTGAGGGACTCATCATATTTTTTAGTCGAATTTTGACTCAAGGATTTTGGTCCCATGTGAGGTCTTTGAAGTCATGGACAAGACCAAGGTGTAGAATAAGACTCTTGTTTAAAAGGAAAGGTGAAACAACCATGGGATCTCATCTAAAGGTAGACGAAAAGTATCCATGAGAATCATGCTATGTGCAACGTCATGGTAAACATATTCAAGAGAAGATAGCAAGTGTCAGGTACTCACATGATTCTTGTTTAATCATTGGTGAGGTGTATGGAGTGAATAGTGCTCAAGGGACGAGCATGGAAAGAGACAAAAAGTGAGGTAGGGCTACAAATCAACAATAGAATGGCTGAAGATGCAAGGTGTTAAGGGGCTCAAGTTCAAGTTTACTATTAAGTGAAGATAAATGATCAGCACCTGATCCATAGGTATGAGTCATGATGTATGGTCTAATCTAATTAGCAGAAAATTTTCCTCGTTTACTTTTTTTCTGCTTTGGTTACATGTTGAGGTCTAATCCAATTAGCAGAAAATTTTCCCCGTTTACGTTTTTTCTGCTTTGGTTACATGTTGATTTTCTTTCAGGACAAGGTCACCGACTTGGAAGTTCATTCATGGACACGTTTGTCATAGGCATGTTTGATACATTTTTGGTAAACTTGAAGGTGATCTAGAGCATTAAGACGGTGTTCATCTAATAACTCTAGTTGTGTTAAATGGTCCTGATGAAATTCATCATCATTGAGCATGTCATGGAGAGAAATGTGAAGTGAGGGAATCTAGACTTCAAGAGGTAGGACTGCCTCTGTACCATAGACCAGAGAAAAGGGTGTGGCTGCAGTGGAAGTGTGAATACTAGTGTGGTATGCCCACAAGGCAAAATAAATGCGTGTATGCCAATCCTTCCTAATATCATTAACCACTTTCATGAGAATCTTGTTGGTGGTTTTGTTAGTGGATTCGGCTTGGCCATTGGTTTGTGAGTAATAAGGTGATGAGAAACTAAGTTGAATGCCAAAGGTGTCGCAAAATTTTTGCAACATTTTGTTTTTGAATTGTTTTCCATTGTTAGTGATGAGGTGATGAGGTCGCAAAAATTTTGCAACATTTTGTTTTTGAATTGTTTTCCATTGTTAGTGATGAGGTGATGAGGAACACCAAAGTGACAAATGATGTGGTGGTTAATGAACTCACATATTTTATCAGCTTTCATTGAGATGAGTGGTATGGCTTCCACCCATTTTGTATAGTATTCGGTAGCAGTGATGATCCATTGATGGCGCTGGGAAGAATGAGGATTGATTTCTCTGAAAAGATCCAAACCCCATTAAGAGAAGGGCCAACGGTCTCGAGTGACCTGTAAGGCATGACTGGGTGTATGATAAAGATTGGAATGTTGTTGTCATTTTACACAATTATTTGACATAGCCACAATAATCATGGGTAAGGGTCACCCAGTAATAGCCTAGGTGAAGAATATGCTTAGCAACAGCAAGGCCACTGAAGTGACCTCCACATATGCCATCTTGAACTTCCTTAATGGTATAAGGAACTTCAGAACTTGTGAGGCATCGTAAGAGAATACTGTCAAAGCCACACGTATAGAGGAGGCCCCTCAGAATGACATAACAAGAGAGCTTTTTAAGGAAGTCGCATTGGCCATTACGGGTGAGATCAGGAGGTAAGATGGAGAGAGAAAGGTAGTCGGAGTATTGTTTATACCAAAGGTCACGTCAAAGCCACAGGGTATAGAGGAGGTTCTGATCGAGTAGACATCGTGAGGTATAATAAGAAGTTGATTGGAGTCATTTTAATGGTGACAGTCGCATTGTAGAATAAGTGGGTGAGATCAGGAGGTAAGATGGAGAAGCTAAAGGTAGGCCATGAGTATCTGCAAACTACCAAAGGTGAACGTGGGATGGTCAGAAGGGTGTAACGATCAAAGGTCGGTCGAAAGTATGTCATACATGATGTTTATACTTTTGAAGTATCTTGTCAATAAGACAGTTGGTATAGAGTCATTGACTTGGTGGACGACCAGATTGTAGAATCACCAAAGATGTGTGATTGATGTTGACATCTAAGGCGCAAGCGGCTTGGGAAGACCTAAGTATGAGCCACTTCGTATCTCGGCAATACTTGTTGGTATATTCAAAATATAATTTGGATGACAAAGGAATGGGTGTCACCATCAAAGGTGGTCAATGAAGATAATGTCCAGCCCCACCCCCACGCTGACACTTTTGAAGTATCTTGTCACAACATTGGTAGAGTGTCCATTGACGTGGTGGACGACCAAGGTTCATCCAATCACCAAAGATGTAGCATTGATTTGACATCATCTGGGAAGGTGGCCTGGAAACCTAGTATAGAGCACTTCGTATCCCAGGAAATAGGTATTGTTGACCAATGTTTTAGCAATAGCTTGGCCCTTTGAATGGACAAAGTTATATATATCTTCCCCATCAAGAGGAATGAGGATAATAGACAAGCCCCACCCCCACGATTGACACTTGGAACTATCAAAGAAGAGTGTCATTTGGTAAGAAGGTTCATGACAGGGAAAGGGTAGCCCTTAACTCATCTGGGAAGTGGCGCATGACATTAGAGTGTTGATCCCAGGGTAATAGGATGCGTCGACCAATGGCGCACAGCAATGGCTTGGCCCTGACATGGACTTGTCGTATATATCTTCCCCCAGAGAAAAGGATATAGACATTGGCACACAGGATTATGGCACACGACAAAGGAGCTCAAATCGACTGAGAAAAGGATGCACCCTTGGTGCACAGAAATGGCACATGACACGGAGTGTCGATAGAGAAAAGGATGCGCCCTTGGCGCACAGGAATGGCGCACGACACGGAGTGTCGACAGAAGAAAAGGATGCGCCCATTGGTGCATAGAAATGGCACATGACACGGAGTGTCGATAGAGAAACAGAGAAAAGGATGCACCCTTGGCACACAGAGAATGGCACACGACACTGAGTGTCGACAGAGAAAAGGATGCACCCTTGGCACACAGGAATGGCGCACGACACGGAGTGTCGACAGAGAAAAGGATGCACCCTTGGCGCATAAAAATGGCGCATGACACGGAGTGTCGACAGAGAAAAGGATGCGCCCTTGGTGCACAGGAAATGGTGCATGACACGGAGTGTCGACAGGGAAAAAGTTACACCCTTGGCACACAGTAATGGCGCATGACACGGAGTGTCGACACACACACGGATGCGCCCTATGGCGCACCTCCAGGATGGCGCATGACATTTTGAGTCGACTAGAGAAAAGGAAGCAGCACCTTGGCGCAGATATTCAGATGGTGCATGACACGGAGTGTTGACTGGGAGCTCGGATTACATGCTTGGTTGGACTGTAAGAGGATGTCGGAAAGCACACACGGATGCGTCCTATGGCGCACCTCCAGGAGGCGTATACACTTTGAGCGCTGACTTTAAGCAGCACCTGGTGCAGATATTCAGATGGCCATAACTTTTGACTGGGATGCCTCGGATTCATGCAAGGTTGGACTTTTCGGAAAGCTTACGAGGTCCTCTATCCAACTACGACTAGATATATTTAATTGGGTGAGAAAAATTTCTTAAAAATGCAAAATACAGTTCGCCACTTTTGGGTTCGCTGGGGTTCTCACCTACCATCATAATGAGATGAATTAAATGCAACCTAGAGGTGGTTGGGGTAGTTTTGGAATTCCTCTCTCTTTTCTCTCTCATTCTTCCTATAAATTTTAAGGAGGGGCTTCTTTCTAAAGGTTGGACATTCTTGTTTTGCCCCTCCCTTCTTCTCTTTGGCAGGTGAACTTGTGGAGTTAAAACCTCCCATTTGAAAATGTAATGCAACCTTGCCTCTTGGCATTTTGCAGTGTGTTGTATCAATCTTTGGAGCAAATTAATGCATGTCTGTGGATGATTCTCAACCCTATCTATATTCATTTGCATCCCCCTGATCTTTCACTGTGAATCTGGCTATCTGTGCATGATCTTGCATTGCATTTTAATGGTATGTGTTTATTGACAAAACAGGTGTTCTTCATTCCTCGGTGCATCACCTTTGTAGTTTAGGTTTTATTTTATGCATCACCTTTGTAGTTTAGGTTTTATTTTATGCACCTTCTTACCCTGTCTCCTTGGCAAGTTAGATTAGGTTTTTAGTAAACCCTCTGCATTTTTACATCTGCATCTGAACAGAGGAATAGGAACCGGCCTTCATCCAGGAGAGCTTTTCTGATTTTGCAAGGTCCCACACTTGGGAAAAGCTCCATGTTATGTAATCGCACTGAGAGTCTCAACCCATCGAGTTGCAGAGACATTCAGGGGTGCTGCAATTCACCATCAACAGGACTTTTTATGAATGAATTTGAGGTCAATATTAGCTAAAAGCATAATCCATCATGTGGCACACTGATTTTGATAAGGTTTGGCATACATGAAGTGTAAGGGGTCAGTGTTGGTCACAACATAGGTTTTGTGGTTGAGTAGGTAATGATGGAGTTTGGTGGAAATGAAAAACTAAGGCTAAGAAATTTTTTTCAAGATGGTTGTATTAGGTTTTGTAGTCCAAAAGAGTACAACTTATGTAATAAACCACCTGCTCCCTGTGTTCTTCATCATGATGAGTGAGCATGGCTCCTAAGGAATGATCGATAGCTGATATGTATAGGTAGAAAGGTTGATTTTCTTTAGGTGGGATGAGTACGGCTGGTTGGAGAAGGTATTTTTTATGGCCTCAAAAGATTTTTGATAGTCATCATTCCATTTAAAGGAGACATCCTTCTGGAATAGATGATGAAATGATTGACATCGATTAGATAATTGTGAAATGAAACAGTGAATAGACTGCAACTTGCCTTACAGGCTATAGAGTTTTTGAAGGTTAGTAGGTGGAGGCATTTCAAGAATGGCCTTGACTTTAGTAGGGTTAACTTCTATACCATGTAGGAAAATGATAAATCCCAGGAGCTTTCCTGAGAGAACTGCGAAGATGCACTTCTTAGGTTTGAAGTCAGACACAATATTTAATGAGACGATCAAACATGGTTTTGAGGATGGTTAGATACTCGGAGCGGCATTTATATTTGGCCAATAGATCATCCACATAATCTTCCAATATGTGATGCATAATGTCATGGAAAATGTAAGTCATAGCCCACTGATATGTGGCATGAGCATTTTTAAGCCCAAAAGGCATGACACGATAACAAAAGATCCTTCAAGGGGTGATGAATGAGGTAGATTGTGCTGATCTTATGGGGCAAGAAAATTTTGGTTATAACCTGAGAAACCATCCATGAGAGATAACATCTTGTGACCAACGATAAGGTCAACTAGTTGATCAATACCGGGTAAAGGAAAGTGGTCCTTCAAGAAGGATAGGTTGAGGTCACAGAAATATGTGTAAATACGGAGTCCCCTTATCACCTTACTAACAAGGAAAATGTTAGAAATCCAACACAGATAATCAATGGGTAATATAAAGGAAATGGAAAGAAGGCGTTGAAGTTCTTCTTTGACAATAAGAGCAATGCGAGGGTGTATTTTCCTCAGTTTTTGTTTGATGGGTTTGACATCGAGAACGGTTACGATATTGTGGACCACTATGGTGGGGTCAATACCGAGCATGACTGCATAAGACCAAGTGAATGTGTGGTTATGATCTTTGAGAAAAGAAGTGATGGCTTCCTGTTCAACAGCATCTAAAGATTTCCTGATCTTTAGGATGTGCGGGTCATCCTGAGTATGAATGTTGATCTCGATAGTCGATTCATTCAACATGGTTTGTGTCTTAGAGGGTAACAACCGATGAATATATGAGTCTTCTGCACCAAGGTAGGTGACTATAGATTCATCATCCTGATATTAAATTATGTTAATTAAAGGTGTATCGTCATCGATCATTGCAAGATACAAGAAGGGGAGTGGAAGGGGCCTCACCCTCGTGTTGATAAGTCAGAGGCCTCAAGGAAATGGTTGTTTATGAAAAAAAACATTAAGAGGGATAGATTCAGGATCCATTGACTCTGTTGGTGAGGGTAGTGATGAAGGTGGAGCAGGGTTGATGTCCTTAATGAGTTCAATGCGGGCATGTTTGGTAGGTGTTTCAGGAAAACTGATTCCACTATGGTCATTATGTTTTTGGGTGGTACATAGAATAATGGTATGGCGGCCTTTCTCATAAAATCCAAAACCAAAACCCTTCCATGCACATCGATGCAAGAAGGTGTGGGTGAAATGGTGATTGGTAAGTGATTGGAAGTCAGCAGAAAAGGGGTGAGTTTGTGACGGTGGTTCGGGTATATAAGTGGTAGTATTAAGTCCCCTATAGGTGAGACTAGTATGAAGGTGAGAAGGACCATAGAGGAGGCATTCTCCAATGTGGGATCATAGCAAGGGTGTTGGTGAAGACTTTCATACTCTTATGGAGTAAGGAATTTGTTGACACTATATAGGCGGTACTCCCCCAAAGTGAGGGATTGAAAAACACCTTCCAAGGGATCAGTGGTTGGTATGTAGGTAGCTAGAATGGATGATGTGTTAGAGGTCGATGTGCAGAGGTGGATTTAATAGATTGGGAAGCTAATGGGTCAGTCGTGGAGGTTATGGTAGCAGTAGGAATGGAGGAGGTATGTGTGGTAGAAGCGGCGGTTGTACCCGTAAGTGGAGGTGTAGGTGAAGAAGTAGCGGTTGTGGAGGTAAACAGCTTAATAGGTATGAGCACATCATTGGGTCGGTAAAGTATGTTGCATGTTTTGAAAGGTGAGCGGTCAAATGGAATGGTATAAGTGTGTCCTTCATGTTCAAACTTTACACAACAATGCAGAGTGGAAGGAATGCAACCCATGACACGAATCAAGGGTCTACCAAGCAACATGTTATATTGGAATTACCCTTCCAAAACGTAAAACAATTATGGAATAGTGTGGGGGCCCACACAAATGTGGAGGATGATGATGCCTAGTGTAGAGGTGATAGCGTCATTGAATGAATGCAACATGACACAATGTTTATGCATTCAATTGTCAAGTATGTGCATTTAAATGAATGCATGGGATGAAATGATGTTAATGCTAGCACCCCCATCAATCATCACACGACATACCCATATGTCATCGATGTGGACAAAGATGAAGAGGGTTGGGTCTGGGTCATCATTTTGGTGTGGCGCAATCTCTTCCTCTGAGAAGTTAAGGGAGGCCACTTCATGAATAGGGTGGGGAAAAGATGAAGGTGGTAATTTGGTGAGAGAGGCTACATGATGGGGTGTGATAATGGAGGCTACAGGTGTAGGGTCATTGGGTAAAACCTCTATAGATTGAAGAACCTCCATGAGAGATTAACAATGGGATTCCGAGGTTTGGATGAGGTCATATAGGGACATTTTGAGGGGAGATTGGTGTAATTTTTTGAGCATGGTGTGATGTGTGACGCCATTAGAAATGGGGTACGTGGGGCCATGGATAGTGATTTTAGGTATGGGTATAGATGGCATGTTGGGTATAGGATTGGTTGGTGGGTCAGTTGCCTTTTCTTTACCCTTATCCTTCTGAGCACGTGTAGTGACATGTATCATGTTGATCTGAGGAGGGCTAGCAAACGGAGTTGTAGGGTGAGTGGTATGGCGACATGAAGGGCAAAAGCCCAATGACGGGAAGGAGCTTTGTGAGATGAGATGGGCACATCGACATTTGGGTGGAGGTTTGGTGAGCTCATTTATGTAAACCATGTTAATTTCAAATCTCGGAGCTCGTTCTAGGAGCTTTGGGGGTAAAGGTTTGGGTTGTTGAGTAGGCAGTGAGGGAAGAGTTGTGGGAATGGGTGTTGGTGAAATGGGTTCCTCATCAAGAAGGTCATCATCATCAAAGTTTTCTTTGAACATTTTTTAAATCCTTATAGTTCTCTACATTGTGTCCTGACACACGATGGTAGGCACAAATTTTGGTGTCATCAAACCCCTTTGGTTTGGGCTTGAGAGGGTCATAATATTTGAGGGGCGGAAATCTGAGGGGTGGCAATGTGATGAAATAAGTTTCAAGGAGGTTGGTTAAAGTTTTGGCGTAGGACCTTGCTAGTGGATTGCAATGGGAAGTGAAAATGGGTTTGGGTGTAGGCATGGCTGATTATAGAGGAATGATCTATTCATGAGGGGGAGTAGGTCGAGCTATGGTTTTAGGTGTTGGTGTGATCTTCGGCGTTGGTCATGTTTGTTTGGGTAGGTGTATGGTAGACGAACTGGCAAGAGAGTGTATGGTTGTTTTGACTACCTTATTGGAGGGTAGCGGATTTTTGTCCTTAGGTTGTACATTCTTGGGTAAAGGTGATACGAGAAAACGAGATCTAGAGGGAAAGGTGGATGGTGGAAGAGGGCACGTTACCCACGGGGATAACGGAGGTGCTGTGAAGGTAGATGGTGTAGGTTGGGCCAGAGGTGTGAGGGAAAAAGACTGAAGTGTCGTGGGTAGTGAAGGGGTGATCGATGGCATTAGAGGTATGGGTGGTAAAGATGTTGTAGATGTGGGTGGAAGTTGTGGTGGGCATTTGGGTATGTTTGAGGTTTGCAATGATGGAATGGGCTACTACATTTTTAGTTTACCGGTGGGTGGAGATTTCTTACCCGTGTTAGAAGGACGAGGTCTTAAGACAGACACAGAGGGTAAAGGTGAAGAAGGTATGATCAGTGAGGTCAGAGTATGAGATTTATGGAGTTGTCTCTTTTGTTTGGGTGTCGGAGTAGGTTTGGTATTGACTTTGGAGGATGTAGTTAAATCTAGTTTGATAGGTGGATGAATAACGCCAATGGTTAAGGTGACCCCTAAGGTAGTAATAGGTTTATTTGAGGAAGATGGTGTAGGTGTGGGTTTGGATTTAGGTGTATGTTGGGTTATGGGTAAGGGTGTGTGTTGAGCTATGATGGGTGTCGTGGAAGAAGTTGTGATAGAGGAGGTTGTGTTTGGTTCAATTGGTCATAATATCTCTGCGTAGATATTGAAAGTGTCAGAAATTTGGATTTGCATTTGCGTTGAGACATGAAGTAGAAGACACCCCCAAAGAAAGGCTCTATCCACATAATCTAATCGATTGGCTAAGCGTGAGAACGACACATCTATAGGTGAGGTTGATGAGGACCTAATGGAAATTCCCATGAAATTTGTCTCAGAGATGAGGAATTTGCTAGCTTCAGCTTCCATGGGTAAGAGAGCCAAAAGTAAGTCTATAGGATCTTGGGTAGCTGATGAAGAATGATCACCTAGATGCAAAGGTATCTCTATTGGGTCTTTGAGAGGTGGAGGAGATGATGGGTGCTCCTCTATGGGTGGAGGAGATGATGGGTGCTCCTCAGTGGGTGGAGGAGATGGTGGGTACTCTTCTATGGGGTGGAGAGGTATTGCGGGTGACGACTCTCTAGGTGGAGAAGCCAAGGGTGAAATAGTCTCGATATTAATGGAAGGATTCTCTGCGGGTGATGAAGGAGGTGAAAGGTGTTCCTTTATGGGTGGAGGAATAAGTGAGGTGGGTTCTAATGTAGAAGGAGGACTACAGGCTAGAATTTCCTCTATGGAAGGATACATGATATGGTATTAGTTCCATTAAAATTAAATACATGCTTCAATTTTATAGATGAGAGAGTTAGATATGCATGACTCATAGACGATTTTCCATTTTGTTTTTGCAAAATGATTATGCATCAAACTACCTTTATACCTCACTTGAATAAGATTTGACCAACCAAAAATATGTAGTGACACCTCAAGGAACTACATACATGAATAAAATGATCACATTTTAATTTATTGAATGTAATAAAATCCATACAGCTAATAAAAATAACTATAGTTGAGTTGATAACATAGATAAGAAACTATCAAAACTTCATTTTACACTAATAAGGCCAAGGGAATTTATATGTTATGATTTTATTTGATAATGGAATCCTCTATATAACCCCTGAATACTACACAAGACTAACTAAAAAATCACAAATTATTAAATATTGACCAAATTATGTTAAGAGTAAAGGTCTTATGATATATAAGTGTTGTACTACAAAAAAGGAAACAAACCCCATTGAAAATTTTCATTGTACTTTTAAGAAAAATGAATTTGGTATAAAGAGTGCAAAAAATATGGTGTATATGGATAAAGTTGCAATAAAGAGTGAGAAAGGTATAATTAAAAATCTTCTACCAATCACTTATAAGGGTACACATCAAGAAATTTTGTACACCAATAAAATGTTTATAGTTAAGGAGTCAAGAAAAAGAAGCACCTTTTAATGTAGACCATGGGCATATTAAAGAAATGAAGCATAATATTACCCTTATAGGCTCAATCAAAACCAATCATGATAAAATTCAAAATTATACAACAAATAAATTTAAGGAAATGAACAATATTATGTATATTTTTAATCTTATAGTTTTCTTATCTGATGGACATGCCAAATAAGAGATACATATAGTTACATATCATGAGTTGATGTAATATAATACACAATATGAGGCACCATCTCTTAATCATTTTTGTAATGAAGAATCAATAACAGAGTGTCTAGAAATTAATGTGGACCTACTTACAAATAATCATGATAATAGATTCCCTTTTACATTATTAATCAAGCTTAATTTGGAGAATGTAATCCCTTGTAGTGGTGAAGAAATTATTTTCGATAGCTTGGATTACTTAACTACACCATTAGTGAAATATAGAGATATGACATTTAACTAGGCAATGACTATATTAAAATTAGCACTAGTCATATACCCAAATTGCTTAAACTAGATTCCTCATTAAATATAAAAGAGAAAAAAGAGAATACTTAGCTATTGATTGAATTTCAAGCTATTTCTGACATGGTTAAATGCTAATACTCTAGGTATTTATATGGATATTAAAGTGCATAATATTGTTTTGAGTTTTGATGTCAAACATGTAAATAATAATATTATAAATATGTTTTCTATAGTTTCTTGATTGGTTAAAGAGAAAATTAAAAAAATGTATGATGTTGGATTTATTGTACCTATCAATTAATATGATTGGATTATCAACATTATAAAAGTAGGTAGCCAAAATGGGGGAAATAGGATATGTAGAGACTTTTTCTTGACAAAAAAAAAACACCCTAAGGGTGATTAGTCATTGCTCCATATTGATGTGACTGTTGATTCTACTGAGGGAAATGAGATTCTTTATTTCATGGATGGTTTTTCCTATTACAATAAAATAAAGACCATTCCTAATGAATATCCTAATATCAAATACATATCTCATTTGGATAAGTTTTTAATGTGGTCCTTCTCGGACTTAATAACATAAAAGCTACTAATTGAACCCAAAATAAATAACCAAGTGTGTACTCTTATATAAACGTTGGATTAGGGTTAGGAACAAGATATATATTAATTATAATTAATTTATTATTAACGAACATATTATAATATACTTATATTAGTAGTTTTCAAGATATAACCATAATAACGTGTTCTAGATATGTTATCCCGTAAAATTGACAAGGGCAATTTTACGGATAACCATACCGAAAATTTTGTTCCGATCCCTCGTCAGGGATCCCTCGCATTCGGAATGTTGCAAAATCCCTCTCTGGGAAATCTAGTTTTCCGAACTTAGCCATTTTTGGCCCTTTTTGGCTGGGTGCATGGAATGACTATGTAACGTCAACATTTGGTGTGCCCCCTTTAAATCCTTTGGCGCATGGTTTTTCATGTCAACAGACCTTTTGGTGCACCTTGATATGTTGAGTCTTTCCTGCGTGCACCGAGGTGCATGCGCCTTCGTGTCAACAATACTTTTGTTGTGCCACTTTTCGGTGCGCCAAAGGTGCACATATTCTTGTGTCGACATCACTTTCGGTGCGCTAAAGGCACACATAACTTCATGTTGTCAGGTGCTTTGGTGCGCGCATACTTTCTCATGTTGACAGCTCATTTGGTGTGCCCCTTTAGAAAGTTGGTGGTGCATTTATTACTTCCTCGCCTATATATAGGCGCATCTGCGCTGTCATTATCACAATGTAAATCACGTGATATTTTCTCTGAGCCTGTCAGTACCTGCCCTGTCGCTTTCGATCACGCCGTGGACATGTTTTCACACTTTTTCATTGTTATATCCTGGTAAGAGGTCCTCACTCTTGTATTTTTGTGTTCTTTGGTTTTGCTTGGGTGTTGGCTGGTTTTGCTTGGTTGGTGGATCATGTTTGTTTTTCCCCAACCTGCTGCTGTTCTTTCCATTTTTCACCATGATTTTTTCCCCCCTCTTTCTAGATCTGCTGGGAAGGGGACTCTGTCCTGGAGTTTTGAACTCAAAAAATCTTGGTTTAGACCTCTTCATCACCCATGAACCCTGCAAAAAGAACTCAACCATATGCATATCCCTCAGCGAAGAAATCATAGCTGAAAGAGGCTGTAATGCTGTTTGTTTCCTTGGCGCATCTGTCACCCCTGCAACATGATCAAAACCTGCGCCAATGGCACACCCATCATGCCTGTTACATCAAGAGCATTTGCGCCCTCAAGGCACGCCTCCTTCGCATGCTGCAAGCGTTAACCTTGTGCCCTCCTTGGCGTGCCAACCTCATTCGTTGCATCGCATAAGCATGCACCTTTTTGGCGCACCCTGCATCTATGCAACATCAGCTTAAACTGCACCAAGTGCAAAACTATCAAGGCATGGGCGCATCCATCCTTACAGCAACATCATGTTGTGTAGACCCTCCGTGCGCCGCACCAAGTTCCCTTTGGCACACAAAAAGTTCATGTTACATAAACCATATATGCGCCTTTGGCGTGTCCTATCCCTATGTAACATGAGGTCTCCGTGCGCCCTTTACAAAATGCAATTTGCTATATCCATGTGCCATGCACCCTTTGGTGCTGATTTACCCATTGCAACATCCTTTTCCTGTGCACCTTACCTATTTAGCTCTACAATTTGCTATATCTGTGCGCCCTGCGCCCTGAAGCCTCAAAATCACTAACTCTTTCTCCTGTTAACACTTCAATGGAAGATCAAATGACTAATACAACCTTTTTGCATTGGGTCTCACTTCTTCTTCGTGCAGATCAGCAACTAAGCTTAGAGTTACATATGTCAACATCAAGCAAGAGGCCTACCAAATCCAAAGGCAAGGCCAAGCTTACAGGGAAGAAGAAATGAAATATAAGTATCAGAGGGTCAGAATGCCTGACTCCCAGGCCAAATGTGACCTGGACATCAGAGACTCAGAGTTGGGTCATATTGATATGGAGGAATTCTGGGTCAGGACTCAGAAGGTGACAAGAAGTCTGTGGATGGACAAACTGATAGGCAGTGCCCTGCACTTCGCTGGAGGAATCCTAGTCAGTGCCGTTAACAATGAATTCATGATGGTGGTTGCCTAGTGCTACAACAAAGACACGAGGTGTGTCGTAAATGACAAGGGTGAGGTCGTCATTAACCTCACTGCCCACCACTTTGAGATAATACTCGGCATTCCTCATCACTGGCACTTTGTGGCCATCAGCCGAGAGGATTGTATTAAAGCCTGGGATGACAATGAAGATTAGTGCATGCAGTTGATGAATGAAGTCTATTTGAAAAACAAAAAGGTGGTGACCCGTTGGCCACAAATCATTCACCGCAGTGATTTTTCGGAGGAGCTCAGTGATACCATCACTTTCCTGAGCAGGGTCTTTGGGCTTCCTGACGCCCACTATTTCCATAAATAGATGTTGCGGGTACTTAAAAACCCTGAATAAAAATATGCCCGATCAACGCTTCGAATGGGCAGAAATTATAAGCAGCACAATCTCTGAGTAGCTTCAACAATTTAATACAACAGGGAGATTCTACATGAATTCCTATGTTGTTTACACTGCGGCATCAGAGAGAGACTACCCAGGCCTGATGCGGAGTGGGGTTTGGCCCCAGGTCAAAATATATGAGTACTACCCAGAGTTGAAGTTGGAAAATAACATCCCTTAATTCACAAAGATCAACGATGTGTTTTTCTACCACATCATCTACCTGTTGAGGCCAAATATGACTTACGGTCACACGACCAAGAGCATAGTGGCAACCATTGAGAAATGGGGGGCCCTGTTCACCCAATTTCCCATGTTCACTTATCTGAGGGCAGCTAACTTATTGGGAGAGAACCAACTAGACTGCCAAGGTATGCTGGACCCAAGTTGATTCTGCTAGAGCTGTCAAGACAGCTGATCACCTATCATGAGAAGTGCCTTAAAAGAAAGAAGGGTGGAACTCCTTTCCCCCTCACAGTGGGTAGATATACGTGTCTTACCCATCACAAGGCAAAAGACATGTTCGTAGAGCTGGAACTGCTTAATTTGAAACATGATTTCCCAGCCAGGCCTACCTTTGACCCAAGAAGTTATTTGCCAAGGGCTAAGCTCGATCCAATCCACATCCCCCAAATCGAGGACATCTACATCGACGTCATTCATGAGGTTGAGCTCAGGAGAAAGGACCATTCTCATTTGGCCTTGGCAGAAATCATCCAATACAGGGTAGAAATTGTCCCCAAAGGCTTCAAAACTACTGAGGATGAAGTAGATCAAGTATATCATAACACAGATGGAGACAATTGGCCTTTTTCTGCCATTGACAGGACTAAGGCACCTCAGACAATTGAGGAGAGGGTCAAGGAAACTCTGTGCAGAACAGAGCATTGGCGCCGAATGAACGGATTAATCTACCTCGGGGTTGATTTCACAACCTCCCCATTGGGTAATGCACCTTCTCGATCTAAACAATAGCCTAAAGGCAAAGGAAAAGGCTTAGAGGGTGAATCCAGCACCACTCAAGAAGAAGCTCTTGAGAGTCCTCCTTCCGTAGCACCCGAATAGGTCATAACTCTGGCTTCTCCAGAGAAAGAAGCAGAAGAGGATGTTCCAATAGGCCCATCCACTCAGGATGTCGGCACCGCTACAACAACCGAGGTCCCTTCTATCTCTTCTTCTTCTCCTCCTTCCCCTCCTCGAGTGACTCAGGTGACCATCCCTTTGGTCATGTCCTCTCCCCTTTCTTCTACTGTTCCCCCCGCTTCCTTTTCTATCTTCTCTTCCCTCGTGGATCTGTCCCCCTCCATTTCTTCCCTCATCTCTGAGCTCCCTTCCCTTCCTATGTCTTCCTCTGCTGCAGTATCCCTTCCTCCCGTGGGCACTTCTTTGGCTGTTCTCTCTATGCCACCGCCACGTGTCTCCATGTTTTTCCCTTCTACTACTGCAGCTGCCCCCTTCTCTGTTTCCGGCCCTTCTCCCATAAGTCCAGCCTGGATCTCCCAGCATTTAAGTCAGTAGAAAAGGAAAGTTCCCATCGCTCTGATGGAATTTTCCGTAATCCCATCCAAAGGGGCAAAGAAGCAGAAGCCCGTCACACGCTTCTCTCACAGTGCTTCGGGAGAGAGGGTAATGGAGATCGCATACCCCAATCCCCTCAAGGATAAAAAGGATTTGTCTCCGACAGATTATACAGTGACCCAAGTCACAATGGGGACATCTTCTGAAAGCCTTCAGGGAGAGGCCCTTTCTGCAGTTGACGCCCTCTGTAAAAAGCTTCGAGAAACAAAAGAAGAGAAAAGGCTATTAAAAGAGAAAAAACAAACATCTGCTCCAAGCCTTACAGAAGATGGGCAGTGCACCTCCCTCAACTGCCGCTGAGACTCCTAAGCCTCTGAGCAAGGAGAAAATTAATGAATATGCAAAGATCGGTGAGCAGGGTATGGCCATTTCCGCTTGGAGGAGTCAAATCCTCAAAGATAGTGAAAAAGTAATCACCAAGTTCTCTGACTTGTATCTCAACATCAACAAGGCGAATAAAGAGCTCCAAGCGTTAGTGGGACCCATATCGGAAGAGCTGGAACATAATAGACTGCAGCACGAGACCTTTCAACAAATGTTCGACTGTTCAGTTGAAGATTTGGTCAAGTTCGGCGTCTTTGGCCATCCCAGGGCCCTCAACAAAGTCATGTCCACTCTGGATTACCGGGTGGATCAGCTGGAATTTGTCCTTGAAAATATCGACAAGGTGAAGGAAGCAGCCCTGGACGTGATGCACCAAATGGAACGAATCATTCTCAACATGTCGCCAGGGTTGCTTACTCCTTCCTTCACTTTAAGAAAAGCCGATGAAACCATCCAGATCTTCAAGGAGATCATTTCTCAAGGGTTGGGGCCAAAGTTCACTTTTGACGCATAGTCTATCAACAACCTGCTGGCCTGTCGGGACTTCATTGGGTCCCTCATTGAAGTGGAGAAAGACTATTCCAAACTCCCCGAGAAGCTCATAGACAAGCGGGAGACTTGCGAGGTGATCAATGAGCGGCACAAGGATCCTTCCCAGGATCAACTTGGGCCCATGATCAGCAAGTTCATGGAATACCGCTCTCAATTCCACATCTCGTCACCTGAGCAGCAACAGAAGCAGTCTACCCCCTTTCAGCCGCAGGATGACGATGACGAATAGCTTCTCTTTCTTCTTCTTCTCTCTCTTCTTCGACTTTCTTTTTGAGAATATCTGGAGTATGTTGGCACAAATGATGACATCATCCATGTTCCACCATGGGATGATGTCATCCATCAAGTTGTCAAAAGTCAACATGACTTTTAGATATTTTGTAAATATCTTTGTAAATAAGTGGTTGGCTCCTTTTTGCCTTCTTTTCTCTCCTTCTTCTATAAATAACCCAATACTTGTTGTATTGGGCATGAGTGAATATCTTTCAGATGACAAAATAGAAGTAAGGAGAAAAGACTTTGAGCTTTTTGTAACAGAAAGAATCATTAATATAATATTTAGACTTTGTGCTGAATACATGTGTTATTTGCAGTGGATCTTTCTTACGTTAGATCTGTGTGTTAGTTCTGTTGGATTTGCTTCTGTTTTATTGTCATTTATTCATCAGTATTGCTTTGTTTGTTTATGCAAGTAGGTTTGGCTCTGTTTACTACCAATCCCAAAACATAAACCTTCTGACCCTTCTGCTTTGGAATTCATTTCTTTTCTTGCTTCAGACCTGCTCTTTCTTTATCCTCCCTTTCATTCCTTTCTTTTCGCAGTTGGAAACACCCTATTGGGATGAGATCCCAAATCCCTGAAGGCAGAATATTGTGAGACTTGCACAGATTCCTGCTGGTAGAATAACAATAAACTAGTTTCGCTTTGCTGACTCAAAGAGGGGCTATGCCCTGCACAATTTTGGCTCGTCTATCCATAGATCTGCCCAAGCGACATATTTTCGGACCAACAAAATAGGAGAAGAAACAAAAAGGGAGATACACATATCTATTTTGTTGTTATGAAAGATGATATGGTTTTGGAAAAAGGATGAAATAGTTGGAAGTGATATGATAATGCTTCATCTCCAGTTTTGGTATTTTAGTATGAGAAGGGATAAAACCATTAGTTATATATGGAATTATTTCTTGTTTCATACCTATTTCATGGTTTCATATAGTGAGTTATATTTTTAAAATGTTTTTGCCCATGCAAGTTGTTGTTCTTGTGAAACCCTAAGTATCACAAATGTACAAAACCCTTTGTGTGATTTGAAAAAACTTTAAACCCTAACCATAGGTATAAAACCCTATAAAAGGATTAATGGTTGGGTTGAATTGTAATCCATAAACTTCCTACATTATCATTACTCTAAAGAGGCATCAAGCCACATATAGTTCTCCACCTAGAGATGTGATATCTATATGGATGAAACTATTTTTAGCAATGTGTTCACTTGATAATGCTTAGTAGTGTCTTGGTGTATTTTGTCTTAACTTGACTTTGAGGGCTTGAAATTTATAAATCTAGATTATTGATCCTAGTTGGGAGTCCTTTATACTTGTGTGGGGACTATACCTAAGGTTTACTACTACTTTTAGGAGATTTAGGAGAGATTGGAGTGATTTTTTAATGACATTTGTGAATAGTGCTATTGGAAGTGCTAGGTGGATGCAAGGTGAGTAAATGAGTGCATTTGACTTACTCATATAGGATTCCATAGGTTTGGTACAATATTAAAAATGACCAATAGGTAAATTAGTGACCTGTACAAGATACTAAATTGAGAAAATGATTGTTAAGTACCTTGGGATGAAACTATGATTTCAAACCAAGCCATTTTTCACTTTGGTTGCTATTTGGTGGTCTCGTATGTGAAAAGAGTGAGGTGCTAGAAACTTTTATGCACAACACATGGGAGAGATAGACTATTGCAGATTGATGTAAGTGATTCTATCAGTAACTGAGTTGTGTAAATAACAATGAAAATTCATATAGTAGGGATAAGGATAGGCAATTGACATTGAAATGTGTACACAAGTCACAATTTAATTATTAATTCAATTTTGACATTAGGGTAAAAGCATGAATCTGGGTTATACTATTTTGCGAACAAAATTTAGGATAGAAATATAATATGTGAATAAATAAATATTTAGAAAATATAAAATAGACTATAAAACATTATGAAAATTAACTAGGCACTATATAATTATGCATTTTCACCTAGAAAAATGAATTAGATTTTGACATGTTTAAGGCCACCTTAAGTTGTGCATAACAAATATATAAATTTTAATGGTATATATTGATTAACACTTTATTAATAAATAAAATATGTACGAAAATACTCAAAAAATGACTAGGCACTACAATTTCTAGTGTAGAAGAATTGTGCAAGGCTACCCTAAATAATATTAATATTTTCATATATTTATGTTATGTGTAACTTTTGGCGATTTTTTAAGGAAAAAATAAGAATCCAAAAATAAATTAATGAGTTAAAAAATGTTAAATGGATTATAAAAAATTGCATAAAATACCTAGGCTCTATAAAAATATGTATTTTTGATGTAGAAAAAACTAAATTAGATTTTGACGTGCTTAAGGCCAAATTAAGTTGTGCTTAACACATATGCATATATTAAATGATATATATTAACTAAAAAATTATTAGTAAATAAAATATGTACGGGAAAATTCTAAAAATATGACTAGGCACTACAATTCCTAATGTGGAAGAAATTTCCAAAGATACCATACATAATATTAATATTTTCATATATTTATGTTGTGTGTAACTTTTTACCTATACTTATAAATTTCTAAAATTAACCCTAGATCCTTCTCAAAATGGAACATAACTATATAAATATTTATTTAAAAGTTTGAATCATGTGACATATTTTAATTATGACATAAAATTAGTTTACACCTAAAACCTCATTTATAATGGAATATCATTGTTATCCATTTTTCCCTCCCCAGGCAAAATGGACAACTGGGGGCAACAGGACCCAGGCACTGGATGAGCCCCCAATAATAGAACTGAGGTTCACACACAGTATTCATGGTTTTTAAGGTTAATCTCCATTTTGGGGGGATGAGGAAACCATAAGAGGATTTATTCCTCTCCCCGGTTTTTTAACCTGGAGGTCAACTTTATAAAAGGAGGAAATGCAGGTCCTGCAGGTCCGTATCTAGCCATAACAGGTGAAGAGAGGAAAAAGTGAAAAGAAGATTCCTGACACTCCATTACATTTCCCCAGTCCCGAGGGAATTTGTGAAAATCCCAAAAAATGCCAAAAAATGACAAAAGGGTTCCAAGCGGCCAACTGAGTTAAAAATGGCTCACTGAGTAGCTCGACGAGCTACTCGGCCAGCCGAGTTGAAGCATCGGTGACAAGGTAAAAAAATTGAGCTCCCCACGCTCGGTGAATTCGAGAGTTCTCTAGGGTGAGCTAAGTGGGAATGCAAGGTTTGAATGACGAGTTGGCTCACCAACGGATAAGTGCCGAGTTGTGCAACTGAGCGAATTAGATCCAATGAATAGGAAAAGGGCCAAGTCGTGGCCAATGGAATGTAATCGAGTCACAGAGTGCAAAAGGGTCAGGGGGCCATAGAAGAAATATAGCCGAACGATTCGATGAACTAGGTTCGCGTTGTATATGAACACAAAGGGAGCTCGCTTGAAGGAAGGTCGAGCCACTGAGGAAAGGATCAATGTGAGTAGGAATCGCAGTGCAGAGAGAGTCATGGTGAGTGCGAATGAGCTCAGGTGAAAAGTTAATGGTGGGGCCGAGCCAGGAAGCGAAAGCGGGAACAAAGCAAACTAGGTGGCTGAGAAAGTAATAAGTCAAACGGAGGAGCTCGCGGAAGGAGAAGGATTCTGGCCATGGAGAAGAGCTCGCGACCTTGGGAGTCGGGGACTAAGCTCTTCCAGCGAGCTAAACACCTTGAAGGGAAGGATCGACCATTTGTTAAGCAAAGAAGGAGGCCTGACTCGGGCGAGTCAGAGGTTACAGGGAAGAAATAGCGGGGTGAGTTAGAGCCAAGCTCGGCCATCGAGCTTGGTGAGGTAAGTATGGCAAGAATGAACGCGGCAAGCCAAACGTGGAAGGCCCCGAAAAGTACAGTTCATTGCGTCGAATGGTAAGGCAGTTATTCCAAGCGTCGAGCCCAAACAAAGCAAACAATACGATTTAGACGCAATGAACAAGTCATCGGTCAAGTAATGCAATGCGGCATAATGGATGAATTAAACTTGCAATGATAGGTAGAGTCTCACGTTGGAGCGCCGATGTGGAGCTAACTCAATCAAAGCAATGTGGGTTCGCCGCATTGAATAAAAGTGACCCATCAAGGTAATAGCTCAATACGGCGAATTGAAAATTTGTTGCTTCGCAATGGCCAAACGAAGCAACGAAATCTGATTTCGATGCAAAAAGAAGCAATGCATAGTTATGTGCGGCGATCAGGAGAGTTCTTACTAAGATAGTAAGAGGGGTCATGTTCAACGCAAAGCGAGTAGAGCTAATTGAAATCGCCGCATTAAACACTAGGGGGCCGAGTTGAAAGATAGTTCATTGTGGTGATTTGATGGGGGAAGTCTTACGTTTGGAGAGCTCACAAATAATTAGAAGCAATGTAAAATGCCACATTACATAGGGAACCATTGAGTAATGTAGACGATGATTAGCGAGGTAGTTACTTAGCTCACCCACCGAGCTAAGTAATGTAATGCAGATTCACCACAAAGGGAAGTAGTCGAGTCAAAGCCTGAGTTGGGAAAGTAATACAAAGCAGCGAATGGCAAGGTCAAAACTTATGTTTTGAAACCCAAGCTAAAGTTTGAGCCAGTGAGTGAGTTAGAGAGTGAGTTGGTCCATGCCCCGAGGCAATAATGCACCCTCAATTCACCACAGAACTTGAAAATAATGCAAAATGGAGTTATGCGGTGAAAACAAGTTTCTTTACTTCAAAAAAAGGGTGACGTAAATAAAAATAGAAAATAACGATGATAAGTGGGTAGTAATTCATGGTCGGATCACCGCAATGAACTAAGAAGCAACAGTGATGGCCTTTGGGTTCTCGTTGGTCTGTAACTTCGAAATGCCATAACTTTCTCCCTGGAGCTCTGTTTTATGCTAAGTTGGACTTTCCATAAGGGTCTCAGAGCCCTCTACATTTTAGAAACTTAATATTTCAGTTTTGATGAGCGAAAAGGGGTAAAAAAATGTAATTTATTATCCTACACTCCAGGGCACTATACGGCCAGCTACCACCATTAATGGGACATGGGAAGTAATTTCTTGTCTCATAACCTACATTAGATCAGTGATGGGCTATGCAGGTGTCCCATGATGTTTTAAATTGAAGTTTGAATTTGGTAGGTGGAGAATGCATGCATCCGAGTGTTTCCATTTTCTCTCTCCTCACCAAATCCTTCTATAAATTGTAAGCTCATTTCATTAGTAGGGGGTATTCTTTGCTTACTGAAACTCTACCAAAAATTTTCTAGGAAGTAAATGTGTTACAGGCCTTCATTTTATACATCCTACACGATGATCTTGGACTTTCTCTATAATTAATTGAATTGTGTATATCAACGAAGCTGTGGATTTGAGTATTGTGGATGTGTTCTTCCCTTTGCATGAGTCTGTTTTCCTTACTTGCCTTTTCAATTTACTTGTAGTTGTATTGTGTCAATCTAAATTGTCTTGCAAATTTATTTACTGTTTTGCTTTCATGGAGGAGCTAGTTATATTTTTTTGTTGACTATGGTGACTGTTACACCCTCTTTGCACCTCATTTTCTATCACTTCCACACATTCAAAAGATTCCCTACACTACCATTTTCATGCATCACCTACTTAGAGTAGATTTCTTTCATTTATGATATTTCTCTCCCCCTAGTCCCTTGGAAGTCATATATTAGAAGTAGTTGTTAGATTTATTTATATTAGAGTTAGTTGTTGCACTAGTTTAGGAAGAGGAACCAACCTTCTCTGTATAATTTCTTCAACTGAAAGGTCCCACACCTTGAAGCAATTCCATATTACTAAGTCACTCTACTTTCCTTAACATGCTCACAAGTTGAGCAATCAGAGGGTGTAGTGATTTGGTGATGATAGTTATGGCACGCCCAATGGGACCAGAGGTCAAAACTCAAGTGCTTATCAAGTGTTTCATGGAAAAATCTTCATTTTGGCTGATTTGATGTGTTCTCGGAAAGAATTTGTAGTTTTGGAAGCTCTGCATCAAAGGAGAAGCAATCGGTGATTTCACTTTGCTTTGTTGAAGTAATTGCATCCTCAATCATCGCAAAGAAATGGAAAGTAATTTTTATGATTTTGAGTTGTTGCATTACTCAAGTGAAGTTGATTAGTCCAAGAATTTACTTTACTTCAAGTGGTGTGAAAAAGTAAGTAAGTCAAGTAACTCAAAATAAAAGACTTAAGTAATTGCACTGCCAAGTTGCACTGCTTTAAGTCAAGTCAAAAAGTGGAATAGACTTTACTCTTCTCCAAGTTACATTACTTAAGTAAAGTCATTTCTCTGAAGCAAAATACTTTATTTCATTTCAAGTTTCCTCATTATGTGGTGCTATTAATTAAGTAAAGTAGTTGCTCCAATTTTTTAAAAAAGAAGTAAAGCAAGTTAAGATCAACGCAAAGCAAAAAAGAAGGAAGTAATCAAGGTTCAAATCACCGCAACAAAGGGAGGTAAGTGCATATCAAATCAATGTTTGGAAAATAAAGTAAATCAGATGTGTGATCACCAATAAGAGAAACAAGAAGAAGAATTAGGTTGAGCTGTTGCAAACTGTTCAACTACTTCAAGTAAAGCTAACTACTCCAAGTGGAATACTTACTTCAAAATTGGGTTGAGTTCGTGACTATCGATTAATTGGGTGATAGAAAAGTGTTATTCTCGTGTGTGTGTGTGGGGTGTACTACAATACAAACATAATCATACATTTGTCATATAATGGATCTGAAACATGACAAATGTATGATTATGCTTGTATTGTAGCATACATATAGGTCTAGTGTAAAGATAGTGAATCACAGTGACAATAGTGTATTTTTTTTATCTAATCATAATATGAAAGGAATTATTAGAGACTATATATCATACCCAAAAGCATGTGAAAACATTATACTTTAGAACATGAACAAATATCAAAGCAAGCCTTTTCTAAATTTAAAATATACTCAACAACAATTTCTTGGTTGATTCTTATAAATTTATTAAATACTCTAGGAAATCAATTTGGCTTTAAAGTACTTACTCATTTCGTATTTGAGAAAAACAAATTCTACATTCTATATGGAATAGTAATGTATGTTGAAAGGATGGAATAATTTTATTTATAGTTTTAAAATTTTATTAGATAGGGTTCCAGAACTATTTTTGAGAAGTAATGCTAAAACAAAAATTTCAGTTTGGTAAAATCCATTTGGAATGGCATGTGATTTTCATATGTAGATTCATGAATAAATTTTTTAGCACTCATGTCATGAATGTTTTATGTTAAGGATCATATTGGAAATACCAAATTAGGTTTCTGTAGACAGTCATTTTTGTAATTCATGTTTTGTAACAACACAAATTATACAAAACTCTTGTATTGGCCCACACCTGCTCAATTTTACCAATAATGTTATCCCTAGATATATCTCACTCATTCTTGATTTGACACACAACCTATTTGTTTGCATAATGGTCATATTAATCCATAAAATTAGGATATACCCTTGCATATTACAATTCCAACTTTCAAATTACTCACTCATGCATCTAGGACTATAACATCCAAAAAGGGCCATATCACCCATATGCTATGGGCTGACCTAACTGTTTTAGTACCTCTCCCTCCAATGGTACATTTTCTAATTTTAAATTCTTTGGTACACTTCTATTCGACATTATTTGATTTTTCCATATCCATAATGCATATATAATTAAGTTATTCATCTCTCATTAAGGATGGAGTTATATCTACTTGAATCCTAGCATTCCAATGAGGAAATAATAAGAGAAATCATAAGCAAAGATACTCCAAGACTCCCTTGAGCTCCACATACTTTACTTACTCATTATAGGAAAGTCATCTAACCATATTTACAAGCACAAGAGGCATATTATAAAATTCAATTCAAGGTAGGGAAAAGGTTCAAGTACAATTACAATGTTGTAAATTCATGGTTATTAATTGGTTGCATAGATTCTACATACCACATTCTAGGAGAGAAAGAAATGCAATTTGAGCCCTCTTTGGAACTTAGCGACAATGTCATCGGTACACTTGGGTACCCATAACCCAAATAATGTTTGTTTTGTAGGACTCCTTCACCATCTAGGGTTTTGAAGATTCAATCAACCACACAATAAGCATCACATGATATAAAAGGTTAAAATTGTAGGAAAGATAAGATTAGGTAGCATTGCATTGAATGAGAAATTTGTAGGAGCTGAAAGTATAGAGGGACAAGGGCATATAGAAAGGTCCTTGTGGGGGTATGATTTGGGTCATACCATACGATTTGGTCTAGGAAGCTTAGCAAGATATAATTTTGGTGGTGAAGCTTTGTCATATCATTTCTAACATTTCCTACTCATCAGATCATCCCAAATTAGTACACAATCTATAATATCAGCTAAGTCGTCTTCTCCTTATCATTATTAGTGTTTGGTTGCATTGTCAATCACTATTTAATTTTGTTAAATGATTATTCCTGATATTATTACAATTAGCTTTGGAAACTAATTGATTAGGATAATCTATCATTGGCTACTACCCCCGTATTTAACCATTTATGTTAAATCATTTGGTGAACCTAAATATTATGTGTTGTGCATTAGATCTTCCTCTCTTGAGTTCTTCTAGGGTCATAGGGATTCTACAAAATCTATATTCTTTCACTTCATTGTTGAAGCTCTTTCTGAGGAATTTACTACTAAACATTCAAATGATATAAATTCATATGTATATGTTAACCCTCATAATCTAGATCTTTAGGTATATGTCACTCATGAGGAATCACAATGGCTCCAGATTTCTAATACTCTTGTTCCTAATGATGTCACCTTTGTAGTTCCCACATCTTCCTTTCTAGTTTCTTAAAACCCCACCTTTATGGGAGCATCTAGTCTTAATTTCTCCATTCCTATGTCTACTACTCATCTTTCTTATTCTATTATCTTTCATGTTCAACCTAATTCACCTTCTAGCACCCATTCCTTAGAGTCCTTGGTGCACAATCTACAAGACCAAGTTCTTCAATTACAATGGGGTGTCACTACCTCCTCTTCTTCTATGTATTCCTCACTTCTTATGCACATTCCTCTCACACCCGAGGTTAGATCTTATCATATTCCTCTCTGGTTGTGTTTCACTTAAAATTCCACTTTTCAATGGTAAGGAAGATCCACAAGAAAATCTTAGATATTTTCATGTTTCTTTCTTATATTATGCTTTTGATAATACATCATTAACACAATTATTTCTTAGAATTTTACAAGATTGTGCATTGCAATGGTTATATGGTTTTCCTATTCATTCTGTATGATATTTTACTCCATTAGCAAACCAATTTTTGGCACATTTTTCTATTAATATTGGTACTAAACTCTCTTTTGCACAAATGGATAAAATGAAACAAGGACCTATTGAGAACCTTAGTGACTATGGTCTATGTTATAGGACTAACCTTACTAAAATGAACATTTTACTAGCTAATTATGAATTTCAAGACATCTTTGTACAAATCCTTTTTCCTTATATCCAAGAGTTAGTCATATTCGACACCTTTCGTTCCTTCAATCACTTGTGTCATATCCTTAAGGACCGTGAAGGAAAGTTAATTTACAAAGGAAAAATCAAATATATTGATCAAGCTTATAGTCAATCTAATGCTAAATTCAAAAATAAACCTACCTTAAAGAGAAAACCTACTAAGGCATGAGTTGTTGGCTAAGGCCAGTGTTAATGTAGTGTCCCAACCAATGAAGCTCTAACTTCAGGCTCCATGACAAAATTTTACTAAGTTACATATGCCACCTTAGGCAGTGTTGCAACATCTCCTTCCCAGTAACCTTATCTCTCTTCCTACATCACTCAAGTTGGATTTTAGTCATCCTCAAGGAAATAAATTTGATAAAAAATCATATTCTAACTAGCATGGATGTAATGGACACTCTATCGATTGATGATTCAAGATTCAACATGTGATTCAAGACATAATCGATTCTAATGTAATTGAATTTGATGATCCCCACGTCTCTAAACCTACAAATGATAATGAAAACCTCAATATATTCAATGAACTACTTCCAAAAGATAAAAGGGATGCATCTAAGGCAACTGATAATCATGTTATCATGTAGTTCCACCTCCACAATCTACCAATGATCCTGTAGACTTTATTTTCGGTGACACTAATACTTTACCACTAGTCATTACCTTTACTGATACAGACATCCATGCTTCTTTAAAATATTCTAGGATTCACATTAATGCATATATTGCTAATCAATCTCTCAATAATGTAATGATCAATCCTAATTTCAAGCATAATGCATGTTCACTTCCCGTCTTATGTTATATAGGTTTTTCGTTATCCCAAATCAAGCATAAGTCACCTACCTCCTATGAGCGTATAAATCTTCCCATCATAGTCGGGCCACTCACTATCTACATTTTATTTATTATGGCATCAAAAATCAAGTGTTGTGACATGGTATTAAGTCTTCCTTGGCTTAATGATATTATGTTTGTTCCATCTATTGTACACTGATGTGTCAAATTCATACATGAGCATCATGTCACCACTGTTCAAGGTATCCCACATCGAACCCATTTACCTATTGTTTTATCAAGATTCACAAGTCCCTACATCTAGTGCACTACCCTCTCTAATTAGAATTATGTCTAGTGAGCCTATTATTACAGTTACTCCTATGATTAGCAATGAAATTATTTCAATTTTGTCACACAATCCTAGTGTTAGTCCCATAATTTCACTACCAGATATTAGCCCATATAGGTATCCTCAAATTTTAGCACCCGTCACTCACTCTCAATGTATCTCTAGGTCTCATAGTCTACCACATAGGACTAGGCCACCACACAGGGTTCATGGTACACACCATATATCTCAGTATCCTTATAATTCTATTTCACCTTTTAAATGTAACACCTCCTTAATACACAACTTTCCTACAAACAAACTCATGTACCCGGTCTCACATGACACTAGTCACTTGATTCATAATCACATGCTCCCTTCGTTCAAAATGATAGATAGTGGTTCTAAACTCAACATAATCATTGGCTAAACCATATGTTACTCCCATACTGGGGGAATCCTACTTTCCCCATCACTTCCCAATGACACACTATGTTTATATGTTCAACTTGATTGTTGAGGGAGTGGATACACACTTGAACCTCACTTTAACAAACTCACTAGAGGGAAATTTTTTTTTCCATCTCTAGTTACATAGTCTATATTCACAAAAATCCTAAAACATCTAAATATTTCATCCCTGGGGTCCATACTTGGATCACCATTCCTTCTCTTTAGAAAATAGGTTTTCATCTATGCCCTTAGGGGGCCTAAAAAATATCAAAATATTCAAATATGCTAAAATTCAAAATCTAAAACCATTCAAATATATACAAACATCCAAAAATATTTTCATCACTCTTGTTTGGTTATTTCTATTGCACACCTATATTATTCATGTTTCACATTACTTATCATGTTATCTTGATACATAGTATGCTATATCATTTTTCTATACACATGTGTGTTCACGTGGTACATTGAGTTGAATGCAAGCTACACAGATTATTGCAACATCATGAGTGGTATCTCATGTATGCAACATCTTGTTTTCCATACTCTTATATTTTTTTTCCATTACATGATTTTTCTTACATTTACTACAAAGTTCCTTTATTTCATGCTACTAACACCTTGCTAGTTTTTCTACTATATTACTATGTTTGCGCCATGGTATATAACATGTACACTCCCCTACTTCCCCTGCAAGAAACCTAAAAAACATGTTTACATCAGCTATAAGTACTCTTGTTTGGGCCACCCTCACATTGCTCTATCTCATGTGCCCCAAACAAGGGGGAAACCATTGGGTGATAGATCAGCCTCATGACAGTACAAAGTCAAGAAACAAAAAGACAAATCAGAGTTTCACAAAATGTCTCCGAAAAAAACTTGGGTTAGAAAATATATAGGGACAAAAACATAGATAAAATACCATAGCATCGTAACGCTATGGCCCATTCCATATGATTCTATTCTAGGGGAAGATTCAATAAATTTCTTAGTTAGTAAAGTTTCTCAGGGACATTTATAGGATTTTTACACAATTCCAATGATATAATGCATGGTACACTTCATATTATTGTGTCTCAAATGGTACACATAAGCTAACATTTCCCTGATACATTGTGTCATCATTTGTGAATAAATGGGTTTCATGTTTATCTACAGTGGCACTTATCTGTGGGTCTTGGGAACTGTCAAGGTGGTTCTTATCCTCCTAGGATTGAATTCCCATTTCTCATTATTTTGTGGAGGAATGTGGAGTAGCTACAATGCTCCCCATACAATTCGCTTCACCATGCAGGGTGTATTTACACTTCTTTCTATCCTTGGCACGTTCCACTTGGGGACTGATCACCCCTAAATCCTTCCAACTAGATCCAACACAAAGCACATCCAATATCCATGGAAATGGTAGTGTGAGTCATATTTCCCCATATCTCAAAATAATTAGGTACTCATCTTGGAAAAAAACACCACCGAAACAAAGGAAAAGTCTTAGCATAAACACAAGGCACTCCGAGCATAAGCAAAGTATGTTTACACACTCAGGTAACTTTTCCTTTAAGCACACAATTTTCAATTCCATAATTAAAGGGGGGAAATGTAGACACTCATTTTGATAATTTATTTCTTGTAACAACAAAAATTATATAAAACTCTTGCATTATCCTACACCTACTCAATTTGACTAATTATCCTATCCCTAGCTATATATCACTCATTCATTCTTGCATACACAACCTATTTGTTCAAATAATGGTCATATTAATCCATCAAATCAGGATATACTCTCACATATTACAATTCTCAAATTACTCGCACATACCTTTGGGGCCATAGTGTCTAGAAAGGGCCATAACGCTCATACACTATGGGATGACCCATCCAATTTGGTCCCTCTCCCTCCAACGTTATTATTTCCAATTTGAACTTCTTCAGCACACTTCTAGTCAACCTTATCCAAGTTTTCCACATCCATAACACATATATAAGTAAGTTATCCATCTCTCAATCTACTTGAATCCTAGAATTCCAATGAGAAAATACTAAGATAAATCACAATAAAAGCTACTCTAAGACACCCTTGAGCTTGACATAATTTAAATACTCATTCTATGGCAGTTATCCATTCAGATCTGTAAACACAAAAGACACATTATCAAAGTCAAGTCAAGCTAGGACAAAAGTTTAAGTACAATTACATCACGTTGTAAGGTCATAGTTATCAAATTTTTGCATACAATATATCTTTATCACATGGTAGGCGAGAATGACATGTGATTTTGAGCCCCCTTTGGAGTAGTGGTAACGTTAGCAATGCATAGGGGTTACCATAACCCAACTAATGTTTGTTTTGTAGAACTCCTTCACCACTTAGGGTTTTGAGGATTTAATCAGTTGCACAATGAGCACCACACTATATCCAAGGTCCAAATTGCTAGAAGGAGCAGATCATACAGTAATACACAAACTCAAAAAAAATTCAGGAGATAAAAGTATAGAGGGACAAGGGCGTACAAAAAAGGCCATAACAGGGGTACACTTTGGGCCATAACATACAATTTGGTCCATGCAACTCTACATGATATATTTTTGGTTGTGAATCCCTGTCAAATCATTTCTAACCTTTCCTTGTCATCAAATTATCACATAGTTCGAAATATCAACTAAGCCTTCTTCTCCTTCTCATTTATAATACTCAGTTGTGTTGTCCATCGTTATTTAGCTTTGTCCAATTATTATTCCTGATATTGTTTCAATTATCTTTGGAAACTAATTGATTAATATAATATCTGATAATTTATTGTTAGTGCAAATTCACAGCACCCCCAAAATGACCTATGGATCTACTTTTCTAAGGCAATGTCATTTGGTGTGAATGCACAACACTGAACTTTCCCAAAGTGTGGGACCTCTACAAATGGGGAAAGCTCTCCAGAGAAGGCTAGTTCCTCTTCCTAAACTACCTGCCACAAGCTATTCCAGTGTAGGAAAGCTAATCTAATCCTAATCTAACTATGCCAAGGAGACAGACAGAGAGAGAAAAGAGGGAAAAACAGAGCCTACACTAAAACGGTGATATACCAGAGAAGGAAAATGTTGAACATCTATCAAAACTGCCATGGAACAAGAAGAGGTGTGCAATGGAAAGGATGGACAAGTGCATCACAAAAACAAGGATCGATTTCACACAAAAAAATGTCCCAAAACTCCATGAACATAGCTCCAAAATTTGCAATGAACATCCAAACATGCACAAATACCTGCAATGAAGAGAGGCAAGAAGAAAACAAAGAAAAACGAAGCAAGGATGGACAAATGCATCACAAAACACATTTTTTTTTTTGCACACAACATCATTTTACTTATTAAGAGGAAAAAAACACCATTATAGAGCAGGAGAGGAGGTTCTAACTCCATTTTCGACCCTGGGGAAGAAAAGAAGTGGGGGAAGAAAAGAAGGGAGGGAAGAGTAGAAAGAATGAACAACTTGTTACAAATGAGCCAAAACTGGCTTTTAACCATGAAGCAGAATGGAAGAAAGGAGAAAACGTGGGCAAATCTTATTTTGGACTTCAACCACCAGACAAGATTCATTAAAACAGCAAGGGCACCTCTGCAAATCCACTTCCCAATGCATTCGAGTCCACAGGACAAGAAATTGCCCATACCTCATTAAATATGGTAGATGAAAATATGATTTTTTGTCTTTTCCAATGCCAAGGACGTTTTTTCCAAATTTATCGCCATGAATCTTCACCAAAATCCAAAATTTAGGGGTCCAACGTGTAGATAATTTCACTAGCTTTCCAATGACATAAAGAATGCGAAAATCTGAGCTCTAGATCAAAAGATATGGCCCTATGAAGATTTCGGGAAAAAATGGCAAAAATAGAGTCAAAATTCAGTCGGTGGGTCAAACTTTAAAATTTTCCCTTTTGAATTTTTTTCCCAAAAGCCTTCGCGCCTTCGCCGCTTTGGGACATGTGTCACTTTCTAGTTCGCCGATGGGATCGCGAGCCCAAACATCACTTTTCCCCTTTGATTTTTGGATTGGGAAAATTTCCCAAAATTAGTCCGTGCCCCGCTCTCTTGGTGACACATGGCGCTTTCCCATTTGCTAATGGAAAAAAGGCCCCAAACCTCACCTTTTTCCTTTGATTTCACATTGGGCAAAATCCCCACATTTTCCCGGCACTCTGCCGCTTCGGTGGCATGTGTCGGCTTTTGGTTGCTTGGCGGGGGCACACTTATTTTTCTCCATTTGTGCCTCTGTCGCTTTGGCAAAATACCAAAGTTTCCTCCATGCCTCCGACTCCCGCCATTGTTATGGGCACGTGTCGCGTCCTCATTGGCCACGGGCCTTCCACAACTTTTTCTCCATCCTCCTCTGTAGGCATGCAGGCCAAAATTTTCCCTTTGCGCCCTTTGCCCTCTTCTTGGAAAATTCTCCAACTTTGCTCTGCTACCCCAACCTCCACCACCACGTGGCACCATTTCATTGGCCGTGGGCCTGCCTAGGGAAAATTTCCCCAAAAAACTCCGTCGAGCCATAACTTTCAAAATATTTGGAGTTAGGAGGAAAATTTTACCTTTCTGGAAAGGGGTAGAAAAGTCCTATTTGATGGAGCCATTTCCAGAAACCCTTGAGTGCTTGAAATGTGTGAAAATTGAAGTTGAAGCACAAGGAAGGGAAGAATGAAGGCAAGTTAGCCAAAATAAGTAGGGGGCTCATTTTGGATAACAGTTACTACCTCATAAATTTATCCATTTAGGTTAAATAATTTTTTGTTCACTTTTCATATTTTATTAAATCAACAAGTGTTGAATTTTATGTTAAAAATACTTATTCTCATAAAAAATGTATTCTTGTCAACCATTTATTCTAAATTAACCACTATTACATACACACATTCATACATACATACATACATACATGCATGCATGCACACATGCATGTATGTATGTATTCCAAGTGAAAGTAGAGAATGAAAAGTTATTTGTACCTTGTTCTTATGACATATATATATATATATATATATATATATATATATATATATAATGAGTAAATAATATAAATTTCTTTTATTCAAACCTTGTAATTTAGTCGGCCCTCTCAGTTAAGTGTTAAATTTGATGACAACCTATCCTTGTCAACAAGGGAGGATTAAGGCATAGGCAACTTAGGTAGTTGCCTAGGGCACAAACATTAAGGGGGTGCCTTATTCTTTATATTTTTATAGTTAGGTGCTCCATATAAATTCAATAAAATTATTTAGTAGTAGTATATATTTAGGTTCAAATAGGTAAAGGACAAATTTTTTACATAGTCTATTATCAACATCCTTAACCATATTGGACATTAAAAGAATTGTCATCATTATGATCCATTTGGTAGCGAATGTTAAGAGAAATATTTAAAACATGAGAAATCATTTTTACCTTCATCATGTTTCATGTAATTATTTTATTCTAATTTATTCCATACATTTTTGTAACTTTTTTTACTTATATCTTCCATGTTGTTTATTTTTTTCTTCCATACCTTTATCTAACACCCTAATTTTTGTAAGTTATCTTGGTGATTATTTTTCATACTGTTATAACTGCTGAAATGAAGGCAAACATGTTAAGATATATTTTGATCTTAAGGGAATGTGTTGCTAATCTGGATTCTTGCATGCTGTAATTTGTTTACATGGGACAGCAGTTATTGTTGCTTGTATGTTACTGATGTGATGACAAATTTGTCGTATGCTTGCTGAACTCTTTACGCTGTGGCCTTCTTGTAATCGCTTTGTCGATTTACTCTTGAACTGAATTGAATGTTGATATAAATATGTAGCATCTGATTATAGGTATGAACAGTTGGCACGTAGATGCCAACGGAAAAGGGTTCGATTCACGAACCATACATTTTCGTAACGTGAGACCTCGTAAGGTGAGAAATGCCTTGATATGGGTGGCTCAGGTATGTTAACTAAGGACGAAATGTCATGTACAATGTTGAAATTGGAAGTCAGTCAGGAAGACTTGACTGGAAGTTGATTAATTATGTGTTAGATGCTAAGGGGAAATTAGATCCTAATCTAATCCTAAGTTCTAACTTACATCCTAAACTACTATCCTAAGTGGATTTTCAAATTATAAAAAGGTGGAAATAGACCTAAGTTCTATTAACCTAAAGACTAGGCTATGACCTAGGTCGAACACTAATATGAATCCTAAACTAATCCTAACCTAGAAGGGGATGCACAGACCCTTGGGGGGGAGAGGATAAGGATGAGAGGGAATTTAATGGCATTAATGTGAAGTCCTTGCGTGGACAGCGCCATTTTGGCGGGAACAGGGAAAAACTAGAGGTATCTAGTTGGTTATGAAGCTAAACTTGGTTTTGCATGCAAAATTTGAATTTGATGGTTTGCCAACCCAAGTCGGCGGTGGCGTGAGAAAATAGGAAAAGGCAGAGCCTTTAATGCATTTAATTTTTTTGGTCTTCGTGACCCGTCCGCCTTGGAAAGAGTTAGGAGGAAATTTTGTTGGTCATTTGTGTTGCTCGGGTTTTTGAGAAGTTGCTCTGCATTTGGTTTTTGCTTGGTTTAGTTGAACCAGTTTCATTTGGTTTTTAGCACTGTTTCTTTGGAAATCGGAGGCTGTTGCTGAGCCTGTAGAGGAGGGTGAATGTTGGGAAGCTCATGTTGTTTCCGTGAAAGGAAACACCTTCTATAGACATGGTTTTCTTCGAGTTTCGAGGAAGAAATTGCAGGCATGTTAAGCCCTTCTCTTTAAAACACTTGCTTTGTTTAACCGTCTCATTAAAACAACCCTGCTCTTGGGTTTTGGGTTTATTCGATTTTGCTGTCATTGTGGAAATGAAATAGGTAGAATCGTTTTCTTGCTGTTGTGTTTGGAACTGTCTTTGCATAAATAATTGAGTTGGAAATACAGTTGTGTTGTGTTGGTTTGTTTGACAGTATTGAGGATGTTCTTTACTGAAATTATAAGGAAAAAATTATACTTATGAATACTCAACTGTGCGTAAATCATTTTGAGATGTTTGTTGATAAGAATTTGAACTGGGTAATCCTTTTTAAATGATTTTATAGAGTGGAATCTCTACAGACTGTGCGAGTTGTTGATGTTGTCTCTATACTGAATTTTTTTAAAGGAAATAAAATCCCTTTCCTTCTGCTGTTTTGGATTTTGATGGAAATAGCATTTGGGTTTTATTAGAGCATATGAACTCGATTTGAAGGAAGTAATGGTAATACTTGTATTGTTGTTCTTTTTTCTTGCATATGAATGAACGAATAACGTTTTGGGTATTTGTGGAAGTAGGAGAAGGCAACTGTTCTTTCTTCTGAACTTATTAATGAATTGTGTTATCCTTGCTGTGAGGGTAGGATGATTTGTTGTGTTTTATTGATGTTGTTCGGTCTTCCTGTTCAGACTGTGGACATGATTACAAACTTGGCTTTGTATTTCTGTGCAATGAATGAATATTTATGAACTGTATTTTCCCTTGCCTTAGTGGAAAGTTGATTTTGTTGTGTCTTATTTGATGCAGGTTGATCTTCAGTTCGGACTGTAGTTGTGAATAAGAACTCGACTTTTTATTTCTGTATAATGAATGGAAAATTATGGAAATAAGCTTGCTGTTTGGGTCTGTCTTGACTGTACCAAGCTTATGCATTTAACACCCTATGCGGGTTTGCCTTGATAGAGGTATTGATAACTGATTATTGCATTCTAAAGTTCTGCATATCATTATGAACTTGAAAAATGGATTTCGGGTAGAAATGTTTGTTTTTCATTATTGAACAATTGTTCTACTGTCGAGATGGGTTTGAGCTGTCAGTATGAAGTAAACACGACTAGGGTGTTCTTATCACATTTTGAAGAAAATGATCGTTTCTTTTATGGAATTGTTAAAGAAATGAGTTCTTCCTTCTGCTGTTTTTAATTCTGAAGAAATAATAATTGGGTTTCTTTGATCACTTGGATTCAGCTTGACGGAAGTGATAGTGATATTTTGATTAATTTCTTGAGTGCTGTGTTTTTCTGTACAAACGGAATATTGAAATGTTTCGTAGGAGTTCTGATTTTGCACAGTCATTTTAAGGAAATGAAATCGACCTGAATAATTCTTGTTGAGTTTGAAGAAAAAGGTTGTTTTCTTATTGAAAGGTTAAAGGAATGAAATTTTCTCTTTTTGCTGTTTGAGTTCTGGAAATAGCAATCATAGAGCTTTACTGTACATTATAAATTGGTCTTGTTGTAGGTAACAGCAATGTGCAAATTGTTACATGAAATGTATGCGTTCATGGATATATAAGGACATGTGAATAAGTGATTACTTGGCTGTATAACTGTTTATTTGGTTAAAATATAGTGAAAGAAGTATGGAATCTTCTAAGTACAGCAAGTACATAGTATACATCTTGATACTGCTTGTTCTATGATGAATAAGATGTTTTACTAACCTGTTTTTGGTATTCGTATGAGCCTGAATTAAATGAAGTATTGATAAGGACGATAAGTTCTTCCTTGTTTTCATTTAAAGCTGATTATGAATGAAATAATTCTTGCTGCTGGAAAGTGAATTCCGAATGGATTTTGTAAGTTTCACTCTGAACTGTTATCTTGATTTGTGTCTCATTTGGATTCAATTTTTAGAACAGTCATGAGGAAAGGAATAGGAATGTGAATGGAAAACTTGGAAAAATGCTCTTTTCTTCTCTCAAACAGTTGGAAATCTGTAATCGTTTAGGAACGAATTTTGTAATGCTTGGGTATGAGCAACTATATTTATTGTTGTTTGCTTTCTCGTCTGTACTTGATTGGTTGGAATCAAATGAGATGCATGAACTGAAAGGAAAGTAATTGGTTTACATTTCAGTTAGTTTTACCCTTTGCATTTATTACTAATGAAAGGAGTGGAAAGGATAACAGTTATGTTATAACAGCAGTATGCTTACTTTTATTCCTAGTTCTTTACAAATATTGTAATCTGGAACTTGTAACGGTTATGTGGGAAATAGGACAACAATTCTTTGGCTGATTGGGATGGTATTTAGATGGTTCAGTTGTTATGCTGTCCATTATTTTTGATGCTTAATTCTTGATTGATGTTCATACTGTCGTTTCATAAAATCAGGGTTCTTTTATTGAGACAGTTAATTGAAGCACCTCATTTTAATGACAAGTGCTTGATATGCTCAGTTCAATGAACTGACCCGTGCAAGTAATTTTGCAGATGAAATTTGATAGAACAAAGACATGGCTGTTTTCTGATACTTCTTTTGATTGTCTGAAGATGAATTGTATTTGTTAGTTATTATTCCTCTACGAGGAATTGTGAAAAGAAGATAGTACATTCTTCTATCTATGAGTTGTAACGATGTTTTATATAAACAAAGTCCAGTCAGTTGGATTGGCAGATGTATGGATTATGAAATGGAATGATGAATACAAGTGTGATATCTTAATAACTATATCAGTTTGATATTGTTGATTAATTTGGAAATATAATGTTATTTCCTGATTTGGATTTATTTAATTGTCCTTGGATGGATGTTAAAAAGGAATTGATACCTATTCTTACCTAAATGCAACTTTTAAGTTGAAATGTGCAATTAGTTCATACTTGGGTAAAGATGAATTTTTAATTGACATTAAAAAGGATTAGGAAGAATATGATTCCATAACTGATAGGTATTCAGGATTAGCTTGGAAGCTAAGGAATATCAATTAACTTAGGAGTAACCGAACTTCGTTTTCGAACTCCATTAATAACCTTGTATGTTAAATTTAGAATGAAAGGATATGGGATAAATATATCAAGGGCTAATGGACCTTAACTATGTAAGGTTAAGGAGAATAAATGAATACATTTATTGGGAATTAGACCTCATTTAAATGACGTCTAATAAGCTAAAATTCTGAATTTGGTTACAGTTGTGAAATCTTGGTTAAGTTTAATAGGTTAAACTTATCACGTCCATTAGTAATGGGCTGCTTAATCCAATGATTAAGAAGAGAACCAAGTAGAGAAAATGCAACCCTTCAGTACAAAGGAGAAGATGCATAGGAAGCTAGAAGATGGATTTAGTCTCTCTTAGCTACATAAAACTGTAACAGAAACGAGGATAAAGGATCAGCATGGTTGCTGAAAGTTGATCTTAAAGATTAAGATCATATCCAAATCACTTGAGCAGGATGTGTACTCTCGATGGGAGGATTCCGTAGGACATTGACATACGCCAGCTACAGCACGGTGTCTTCATGAAGACGGGGTCTTCATGACGACACAATGTTATAGTTGACATATTACAATGCCCTCCCGAATTAAATCATCAAGAATACATAGGCTGATTGTGAAGTTCTTAGCTGGGGATAGGAGTATGATCACATATACGGAGTGACTCCGGAGGACTAAAGATAACTAGACACACGGAGTCATGGGGAACGACACCGTATGTCTGCGTATCTTTAGTTACCATGAGTGCCTTCCTATATTCGTTCATATTGCTAGTGGAAATTTGAAGTTTGAATCTGACCTTAAATTTAAAGGACTGGTAGGAACCAGGAAAGACCATTCTAGATAACAGGTGAAGTGAGGTGAAGGATGTATTCCATTGATGTGTATCACATCCAGGAATATGATCATGCAAAGCATGTGAAAATCTTTGGCCAAAGTATCACAAGTGCTGGTTGCATTGTCCTTATCACTTAATTTAAGATGCAGGATGTCAGATGAATATCAGTAACAGATATTCAGATAGGCTTCTTAAATGGATCACTTCGATAACCGGAAACGGTTAAGAGAACTTGTATATATAATATACTATGCATGAACGAACATGAAGGATCGTTAGTTGCCGAGTCATGAAATGAAAGATCGTTGAAACTCCGAGCCATGAAAATGGGAGAACGGCAGTTCTTCGAGTCATTTACAGCAGCATATAGAATCTGTTATAAGATTGAATGGCATTGAATGTGTGTTCCATATTGTAAATATGCGAACAAGGAACATTAGTTTTAAAAGGAAATTGTGTGTTCCAAAATGTGTTGTTTGGGCAGAGAACAATTATTAAAACTTGAACATGTGTTTGAATTATATAATTCATAACAAAGAACGTTGTAAAAAAATAAAATAAAATTTCCCTTGTTCTAGTATCTTAAAATGGGGATGTTACACTTTATTTGCTCATAGTATCTACTAGTAGTATATCAACATTTTCTCTGTAGAGTGCGTATTAATATTTAGTTATGGAAAAAATCATGAAAAACATCTAAACACACATCAAATTTAACCCCTTCTCTCATGGGAATTATGTATTATTAGTGAAATGTGAATTTTATTCAATTTACTTATATCTCAATGTCAATCAAAACAATTAAATGGCCACATGGGTTGGCTAACACATTCAAACAAAAGGAGACTTTTGGAAGATCATTCTAAATGCTCAAATCCTCCAACTACCAAGAATAAAAAATGATAAGAGGCATAACAAATACTAGCAATCATACTCAAGTGGTGCAATGAAGACGTTGAAAGGGAGGTGTGAAAGAAGTTTAAGTTGAAGTAGTGAATGAGAAATAGTAGAGGGAAATGAGGGAGATAAAGAGGGGTATAGGTGGAGGAGGATTATAGACATGTGCATTACATTTGCGACATTTTTTTAATCCTGTGATGGAACCCAAATGCCAAAACAGGGCGTGATTGGTGAAAGGTGTAGTTCGAGGTTTGAAACCCAACTTTTAAGTTTGTGTGATTATTGTTGAATCCCTTTGAAATGTGAACCCTCTGATACATGTTAGAAAATATAGTGAACTTCAATTAAAAATCTAAATCTATCCATATATCGAAGAATCATATGTTACGAACACCAACCCTTCATTTAATGAAGTGGTGGTCACCTTCTTCCCATAGAAGAAATGCCTATTATCATAATGAAGTGGTTTATGAGATATCATTAGATATTTAGAATGTTAAATCAATCAATATAAGATTTACACACATGTAAACAAAACAAAACTTCGACGTTATAATGTGAATGGCAGAGAATCTCTTACAATGGTATACTAAGTCGAGTTTCCCTTGTAAACATGTGACCAACTTGTAATTAATTCCCGTCTCTTTTGGATCCCTGCTCCATTGGCATGCAAAACAGACTCATGCTTCATTGGCATGCCAAACAGACTCTAAAGCCCTTGCGAGTTCATGAACACGGGGAATTATGCTTTGCAGTTATATTACAATATCGAATATGTCATCTCTATTTCATGCACAGTGTCTTTGGACCCCAAACTTCATCATATTTCATGTAGGAAAAATAAGTAGTAGCACACAAAATGCTAATATGAAACTACTGAAACATATTAATTTTCCTGAAATTGAGTAGTTGTCGGTTGATATTCGTGAAAGATTCAATGTTGTTTATCAAGATGAAATCCACGAATATTGTTAAAAATGTTAGAGTCAATGTCTCTCGAGGGCAAACATGCATATGTTAGTCGTGCTTGCTTTTTAAGGGAATTATATCCCTAAAATAATATAAGTTCCAGAAATGCCACAAGCTCAATTCCTTTGCAGGAGCATGCTCTATAGAAATATATGTTAATACTCTGCTAGAGAGAGGCTACAAAGACTCTTTTGTTGTGGATTTTTTGTATTTGCAAGCAAAATTAAACAAGTTCAATTTTCAAAGTTAATGACCTCTACATGGTACAATTTAGAGAGAAATGACCTAAAGGAGCTAGGTAAAAAGTATTACGCATCTGCTCAAAAATAATCATTGTACATAATGTTAGATGTTTTCGTTAAAGGAACTTTTTTGTTGTTTTTGTTGAAGGTCTGCATTAAATCCAGTATTCTTTAGCTTAAATGCAAGGTCTGAGGGGTATCCATTCTGCCAAAGTCACCCGGGGTACGATCCCGGCCTCATCCCTTTTGAAGACGCCTTAGGCCTTTGCACTTGTCAATAATTGATCCCAAATAAAATGAACAAAGTACCATCATTACAAGTTGTAAGATACCATACTAGAACATTATTGTTGAAAATGAAAGTTTAGAATGATTTACAATTAAAAAAAATGATGAATAATCCATTGAAATTTTATAATAAAACTCAATATTTTTTTGAGTGCCTTTGATAAAACTAATATGTTGCAGAGTACATAAACTAATCATATTTCAAGGATTCAAAGCTTAGATATTCCAAGGGTAAAAAAACAAGAGCAAGGGTTGAGAAAATGAATGTTATAAAATGTTATAGCTATTAAAATGAATGGGATATCATTCATAGAGAATTACCTGCCACTGTGTAATCCTGCCCGTCTCTGCTTTTGTGAGGTAATGAAAGGAGAGAAATGAACGTGTTTGAAAATGGCAACAGGTGCTTTCAGAGACTGTTTATAAAGGGCCTTCACCTGTCAAAAAAAAGCTGAACCGTCAGGACGGAAAGCTGAAGTACTTACCTTAACATATTACATGTTGGAATCTTGAGATTTGACATGTATTGGAAAAGTTTAGAGTGGTGGAACCTTTTAAATTTTCATACACGAATACATGTGTACCACGATTGTATTCCATTGTTTCTCGTGTCATGTGATTTGATTTGACTAAAAATAAATAAATCTTTTGCACATTGAAATTTATTGTACATTAAAATTTTCTTTTAAATATTTCATACTAAACAAAGCCAATAACGAAAAAAAGTAAAAGAAATTCATCCAATCAAATTCATTAAAAAAAAGCGTGTTTTTTGGAGTGTTCGAGTCATTAAAAATTTAGGGCATGACATGTGTTATTTTTTTGCTTTATTATATTTAAAAATAAAGATATTACCTTTAGCAACCCATATAAACATAGGAGGTTGATATAAGAAAATAAGAGAGGATCCTTGGAGAAACATCTCTGATAACATACTAAGAAATTAATGACTCCCCGAAAGGGGTTTTACAGGAGATTGCAGTTTTCATAGAGTGACACCTCAGAGGAGGAGAAATATATTCATTAGATGAAGTATAGTGCATGTCAACATAAATAATTACCTTGTCATGAAATTTCTTGATATTCTTATCTAATGGATAATAATCATTGTCACAATGTCTATTAATGTTTTAAAAGGTGCAAAAACCAGTCTTTACCTACTCAAGCCAACAAGGAGGGTAATGAGCATTAGATGGTAAATTTATTAGGTGTTTTCCCATTAAGATAAGACAAATATCATTTGGTCAATCTCAAGATTTATCATAGTGAAGCGGTTTCTACTTATGAGTAATAGGAGGCATCATGGGTGAATTTCATATAGTATTAGTATGATAGAAATGTTATCCAATTTTGCACCCCTGCAAAATTGGACAACTCAAAAATGGACTAAGTCATTTTAACAAGCTTGCAACGTCCATTTGATTGTCAAGTTCCCTTTCCAAAAGCACTGGCCATTGGATTTTAAAAACACACAGGGGGCTTAGTTAAATTCATTAGCGGGTTCTATTTAAAAGCCAACAGACATCCATTTCACCATCAATTTCAACGTCAGCATCAATGGGGACACATGGCAGAAGATCATCGGGCGAAACTGGGCCACTTGGCACCATTCCGACTTTCTTCAAAGTGATTGGGCTCAGCTGACCTCAAATCCCTGGTATCAATCGAAATTGATTATTCGTTGGGTCCGGGAAAGTCAACAAGGGGCAGGTGGTGCATTTTTTCAATGTGATGGCCAACTCTGACAAGTCTGACAACCTATGGCCATATGGAGCCATTTCTTTGGTTCTCCCTTTTGCAGTCTGACAATCCAAAGAACAGATGGCAAGTCTGACAAGTTTTTACACTATGAAGAACACAGAGCTTTCTTATTGGCTTGTTTTTCGCACTTGTCAGTCAAGAGCTAGAGAAATGACTGACAACCCAAACACGTGGAGCCTCATCATTGGTTCACAGTTCATAGTTGTCAAATGATACTATCAAGAGTCTGACATAATGCAGAGGTGTGGAGCTTTTCTATTAGTTGATGCTTTGCAGTTGTCAGTCAGGGTTTTCAAAGGTTTTGACATGCGAAAAGGTGTGGAGCCTCTTCCTTGGTCGATATTTCGTAGTTTGACAAAGTCTTATATATAAAGGGTAAATTGTGAAGGTGCGTGGAAAATTTCCATTGGATCACATTTCTAAGGAGAGTGACAAGATCTAAGGATGGTCTGACACTATGAAGAAGCGTGGTTGTTTCTTATTGGCAGGTATTTCTATAAGGACAAGGGACAAAGGTCAAAAGGAAAAGTAAAAGGAAGAAGAGCCCAACGCCGCGACCCAATGGGATATGGACACATGAAAAATTAAGAGAAATGCACATGTGGGAAGAGGCCAACCCCCGAGCTAATCAAAGGCTGCCATGTATCGTATTTATGTGCTTCCCAACAAACCAAAACTTCAAATGACCATATCTTTTACTACATAGCTCCAAATCTTACAAAATCAGTATCGTTGGAAAGGATCTCCTCAAGACCTTCAAGTTGGCATCATCAAAATCCAATTTTGGAAATATTTGATAGATAAAAAGGGAGAAAACATTTCGAGCCATTAATGAGTAATTACAGGCAGTTCAACTCCCTGAATTGATTGAGTATGGGTGCCACATTATAATTAGAAATTTTTGATAACGTGCTTTAGAGCATGTCGGTTGCCCATTCCTTCTCAGCATATTGGTCCTTTTCATAGGTGGGCGGTTGAAACCATTAAAACATTGTCTACGAACTCTCTCTCTCTCTCTCTCTCTCAAGCTATAAATCTAAGTGTTAGGAACTTTGTAAAGGGGAAATTTTCAAAAAACATAAAGGAACATTGTCAAAATTGTTCCAGAGCTTTTGTGAGTTACTAGCCTCAGATTTTGATGTTTTGCAAGGCGATTCTTGCTTTATTTCATGCATTGTAATGAATTGTGCATCCCTCAGGCAATAAAATTCATATTTTGTGGCCCTTTCTGCCCTAGGTTGCGTTTTATTTCATTTCTTGCCTTTCCTTGCATGTGTAGATATATTATGTATATCTTTTTGTCTTTGTATAGTTCAAATCTGTTGTGCTCCATGAAAATGTTGATTTAAATGTTGTTTTGAATTGTGACACTTTTGTCTGCCCTTCTTTCCTTCATTTATCTCATTTTCACTCACAGGGATATCTCCACTCCCTATTTTTTGGTGTTATCACCTCCCTTATCTTAGGATTTTAATTTTATGCATCCTCCCTTCTGCCTAGTCCCTTGGAATTATAGGTTAGTGTTAGGTAGCTGCATTTTCCTTTCTAGGGGTAGTTTTAACATAGAGAGTAGGAAAAGGAACTAGCCTTCTCTAGAGATCTGTCTCAGTGCAAGTCCCACAACTTGGAGACAATCTCATGTTGCCTCAAAGCCCCGTATCAATCTACTTTGGGATGGGTGCAAATGTGAGCTCCAACAAGAAAGTATTTCCTTGACTAGAATTGTATAATGAATCAATAATGAAACTTGTATCAAATTATTTAGTGGGGAAAAAATCATCAATATGTGAAGAAAATGACTCTGTTGGATGAGAAAGTTCTTGTTCCAAAGTAGTAAAGTGAAGGAAAATATCATAAAAGAAATCATATGTATCATAAAAAAACTTCCACTTCAAATAATAAATAAGACTATAGGAAAAAAAATGAACTTCTAAATCAATAGAAGGGTAAATTAATTATTGTAGACATACTTTAAATCGTAAGATATAATATAAAATTAGTTCATATTTTCCTTGATGTAAGGAGGGAAAACAATTATAATTGACCTTAGGTCATTTATTATCAAAGTTCAGTGAATTAGGAATGCCTCTTCAAGCTCTCATTTTTTTTCAAAGGCCCACTAGGTAGATAATGAAGCCAATAATAATTGATTCCTATAAGACTCTTAGGGAAGGCTTTTACAAACCATATATCGATATCAAAGGAGGCCATGAAAAGTACATAACTTCTAAGATACAAATAAGGATAACTAGTTCCAACAAAATAGTGAAACTTAGGCATAATGAACTTTCCAGGGTCAAGTCTACTCTTGTAGTAGATAAATCTTCTTAGGAGCCTCAGTACGAATCTTTGAAGGAAATTCCACAGGTTTCAAAATGAGTGGTTAAGGAGAGGGATCCTTCTTCCCCTCCCAAATTGATGTATCAACCTATTTCTTCGATCGACGTTATCCTTTCGTGTGGACTAGATGGAGAAGATTCAAATAAGGGAGAATGGACTTTGGTCTAGAATAAGAAAAGAATTTCTTCGAAGCAGAGTTTAGCTCCAACACATATGACATTAAGATCTCACTCCTCTACTTTGGGCTGAGTTTTGTTCTTGTATCTAGGGTTGTTATCCTCTTTCTAATTGTTGTTTGAGTCAAGTTTGTTTAGCTCTTTGTTGTTTGTTTTTCTGATTGTTGTGAGCTTCATTGTAATATCTTTATTGTAATGGCCCTTGGAGCCTTTCCAAGTATTATCAATTAAAAAAAAGTAGGGAATACAAAATAAAGTATCTTTGCACTCAATTGGATTTTTGTATATAGTGTTAGTCAATCCAAGCATTAGAGGATTTTAACAATGGAAGAAATAGACGGACTTGATCAGGCTTTTCAGCACCTTCGCTACCTCATCTCGATTATGTCAAAGATATCTCCCCTGGAGAAATTACAACTCGATTAGATATCTCCTGGTTATTTCTTTGGATTTAGGGATTTATGCTTTGCAGTTAAAGGTATTACAATATCGAATATGTCATTGCTATTTCATGCATGGTGTCTTTGGACCCCAAACTTCGTTATATTTCACGTAAGAAAAATAAGTAGTAGCACACAAAATGCTAATATGACACTACTGAAACATATTAATTTTCCTGGAATTAAGTTGTGTTTACCATTGTTCGTGTATTTTGGAGATGCCTAACAACCACGTCCTTTTGGGATATATTGCAAGATGAATTTAGTTTGACTCTTCATCTCTTGGAGAAATCCTCTACTTGAGGATACTTGGTGATCAAGCATATCTGCATAATGTTATGGCACATAGCACGGTTAAGAGCTATAGGTATTTTTTGGAGATCAAGATGTAAGGCGAGGTATAAATAATTCCTGTTCTTGTTCAAGGAGGGAATTTGAAGACATTCGTGAAAGATTCAATGTTGTTTATCAAGAAAAAATCCACCAATATTGTTAAAGATGTTAGAGTCGATGCCTCTTGAGGAATTTGAAGACATATGTTAGTTGTGCTTGCATTTTAAGGGAAGAGACCTCTAATTAACCATGTATTAGGATTGATTGATGTGACTTTTCCATTCCCTAAAATAATATAAGCTGCAGAAATGCCACAAGTTCAATTCCTTTGTAGAAGCATGCTCTATAGAAATATATGTTAATACTTTGCTAGAGAGGCTACCACATAGATGAATATAAGAGTGCCTTGCCAAAAATTCTATTGTTGTGGATTTTTTATAATTGCAAACAAAATTAAACAAGTTCAATTTTCAAAGTTAATAACTTCTACATGGTACAATTTCGTGAAAAAAAATATAAAGGAACTAGGTGAAAAGTACTATGCATCCACCCAAAAATAATTGTTATACATAATGTTAGATACTTTCCTTAGGAAAATTTGAATGTTAAATGTCGTAAATTTTAATTATAATTCAATGGATACATTTCTTATAAACTTAAGAGGACCGTAATTCCACATACAAATAAGATGTTGATCCACTCACATGGTTTCATGGTTCTAGACATATAATTACAAAATAATTTTAAAAAAACAGGGCTACTTGTCACCAAAAGATATAAATGTGAGCAAAGCACTATCATTACAAGTTTTAAGATACCATATTTAGGGCATTATAGTTGAAAGTTTACAATAATTTACAAGAGAAAATGATCAATAATCCATTGAGATTTTATAATGCAACTCAATTTTTTCTAGTGCCTGTGATAGAAGTAATATGTTGCAGAGTACATAAACTGATATGATTTGAAGGAATCCATGTTAGATATTCCAAGGGTAAAAAAAACAAGAGCAAGGGTTGAGAAAATAAATCTTATTAAACTTTATAACTATTAAAATGAACCGCATATCATTAATAGAGAGTTATCTGCCACCGTGTAATCATGTTCATCTCTGCTTTTGTGAGGTAATGAAAGGCGAGGAGAATTCCACAGGAAACAAACGTGTTTGAAAATGGCAGCAGGTGTTTTCTAAGAGACTGTTTGAATGGGCCCCTCACCAATCAAAAAAAGCTTAACCCTCGGGACGGAAAATTACAGCATCCCACTGGATCACGATTTTCCCTTATCTTTACTGAGTTCTAGATATATAATAGTGACTGTGAACAACAAATTCCTTGTTAGTCAAAATAATAATCATATATATAGTGGCTATTCAAAACAAGGCCATGATATGGTAAATCTTGTCGAAGTATTGTATTTTACTAAATAATAACAAAAAACCTAGCATAAGAATAGGCATATAACATTTTACCCAATAATTATTCGGTGTTTTACTTGTATTTAATATATGTTTGTCGTTGATTTCTAATGGCTTAGAGAAGAGCGGAGCAATAAATGAAAGCAAAGGAATGCACATAACAAGTTCTGCAACTATAATGAAAATGTTGGCATGTGTGTCCAACGCTCCCACGTGAGTTTCGTGACATGGACTAACCGCCTCTCGTAGATCCTAACTTTGGCGATTGTAGTAGAGACTAACACCTATGAGTTTTAATCTAACGACAATCGTGGTCCGAACAAATGGTATCAGAGTGATAGGTCTCAAGTTCGAAACTCACTTGGGTAATGCTGAGGGGGAGATTGTTGGCATGTGTGTCCAGCGCTCCCCAGTGAGTTTCGTGACATGGACTAACCACCTCTCGTAGATCCTAACTCTGGCGATTGTAGCGGAGACTAACACCTATGGGTTTTGATCTAACGGCAATCGTGGTCCAACAGAAAAGTGAAATGTAACAAAGAGGGAAATTAGTACATTAGAGTTGTGTTAACATGGTCAATATTTATTAAATTATAGATTAGATAAGCATATGCAACAACTGATTTAGTTTGGGGCGCAACAACCCAGATAATTTATGGATTGCATATAGCAATAATATAGACTGATTTTAGATTAAAAAACTTGTAAATGGAAAGTTTTGAACCATCATTGCCAACTTATAGAAAGTGTTGGTTTTTTATACATGTTCATTTTGTAACCATAGAGGCACAATATAAACAAAAACAATTGAGCAATAGAGAAATAGAAAAAAGAGTTGTCGTTTGCAGTGAAATTGCAAAAATAAAAAACTGAAATGTATAGACATGAGGAAGGAAAATATGTAAACCTAAAACAAAAGAAAAAAGAGAATTGTTAAAAGAAAAAAATAATGATTATAACATTTAAATTATAAATTAGTACATTTCATTTTAAAATTAGCCTACTAATTTAACATTATTTAAATATATTTACTAAACACAAATTAAAACTTTTAAATACCACCAAATTTGATATTATATGATGGTTAACAATAATAAAATTTTGTATATGCAAATATGATAAAGTTAATAGATTCTTAAAAGTTTCTAAATCACATTATATTAGTCATAAAATAGGATAATAATTTATCTAAAATTTAATTATTAGAAGTAAACTTAAACAGATTGTTAATGTGATTTAACACTTGTATCGTGCTTTGGTATTAAATTTGTTTAAGTGAATAGTTTGTACTATTATGAAATAAATACAATAATGATCTATTTCATCTTAAAATAATAATACATAAAATACTATTCTAAACAGTTTCTATTTAATTGTTTTTATTTAATAATAAATAGATTTTATGTTTATATAAAGTGAGATGAGTTTTACTTCAATCTTATAGCCTCATTCTTAGATTTTTGAAATAATTAGTATCTAATATTGAAACCGTCTAGAGAGATGTAGTTTTTTAGGAGATGCATTAGAATGATACAAAGTGTAATATATAATCCTAGTCTATTTTTTTTTTAACAAAACTGCATATATAATGATACAACTACAATATTAAAAATCTAATATTTTGAGATTCAAGTTCAAGCTTATAGCTACTCAATAAAAGTTCATTCTTACATTTTACAAACTGTCTAGAAGGGTGCAATTGTATAAGAGCAATGCATTATAATGATACAAATCCTAAACTAAAAATATAGTCTAATTTTTTTTAAAGCAGAACTGCATTGTAATGATACAACTACAATATTAAAAATTTAAGACCGTAGATGAACTAAAGCTCATTACAACATTCCAACGGAAATGGCCATACAATTAATGTGCCCTACATGAAAAAGATGGCAGAACAAAGCAAGTCATATATCGGAAAAATAAGTGGAACAATACCTGTAACTTCAATGGCAATGGCCATCTAGTTCTACCCTATCATTTGGAAATATAAAAACTGAGTAAAATCGAAATTTAGAATAATTTTAAGATCTTTTAAATATTGAATACAGTTGAAAATATTTAAATCTATCAATGAACAAAGGGTTAACTAAAAAAGATGGCAGAACAATGCAAATCATATTTAGGCAAAATAAGTGAAGCATACCTCGTACTCTTGTACTTGAAAACCATAAAAAAATACTAAACAATTTTACAAATAAAGAAATAAAAATCAAAGAATAAAATATAACCAGCTAAATAATGAATAGAGTTATAAATATTAAAATCTAGTGATTTATATGATAGAACAAAACAAGTTGTATATAGGAAAAATAAATGAAATATACCTAGTTTCCTGTACTTCACAACTTTCCCTGAAAGAATACTTTTTTTTAAAAAAAAAACAAGAAAATATTTTAAAAAAAAAAAAAAAAATTAAAATTTGATAATTCATGTTAGTGTTAAATGAAAAGATGACAGAACAAAACATAAGTACTTCACAACCTTATAAGTGAAACATACCTGGTACTATGTACTTCACAACTTTATCCAAAAGAACACAAAATATATTTAAAATTAAAGAAATATAAATTAAATAATTACGTCGAAGGTGTTCCCCCATGGGAAAGGCACTTCCCGATGTTTCTACGACTACGTTAAATTTGATGGCTGTTTAGACATTTTTCCAATACAATTTAATTCGACAGGTTAAATAACGGTTTTTTTTTTTGGGACACTGTTTTAGCTTTTTAGTAGAACTCCAGTTGCATGCACGAAAATCCCAATCTATCATGTGATTTCTAATTCTGTCAATTGATTGCACCAAGTAAGATTATATTTGCTTTTTAAATATACGATCAATTCATAGATTTAATCTTTTTGCAGGCAAGATCGATGATTTGGCGTTAAAGTGTCGCGAATTTGGGGTGTCGTCCCCTTGTATTTAAGGCAATCATCTTTTTGCCAATGAGTTGATCCTAGTTTGCAGTTGTTCTACGGGAGAAGTGTCAAGGCATATTTTCAATTGGTGAAATCATGAAGTTTAGAGGATCTTTAAGTATTTGCTTCAATCCATGTTGCAGTTTTGTTGTGCTGGTGTTCAGCAATCAAGTTTTCTCCTCCTGCATTGCAACAATTTGGAGTTGGGATTGTGTACTGGAGCTCCAGAGTCCACAAATTTGCATATGGCATTTCAGTATGGATCTCATCTTTGGGTCCTTTGCATTTCACTTGCAAATCTGATAACATTCATTGGAATCCAAGTGCAAAGAAGGCTGAATGGTGGCTAATTTTAAAACACAAGAGAGAATCCATGAAGCTATGTTCCCCCTTTGAGAACCTAATTAAGGGAGAATCCAATCGAGGTAGTTTAGCTAATCATGTTGGGCATCCTTTTATTTCCCATCAACACGTCTTCAAATATGAGGTGGATGCAGATATTATAAATGTAAGTATATTTTCTAGAGCCTATCTTTGCATAAGAGAAATGATCTCTATTGTTATCTAATGAAACATTTCCCTTTCTGATATAACAATTAGTTTTCTATTGGTTTTCAGGGTTTACAAGAGAGCACTAAAACCCTCTGTTTCACTTTCCACCATTAGCACAGATCTAGGGTCCCTCTGCATCGCACTAGAAGTGATTTTAGCTATCTACATATGATGTTGTATTTGGGCAAGGGAATCTATTTAGATTGCTGTCAGAGTCATGAAGTAGTGTCAATGTAATGATCCAAATTGTAGCTATGCAGAGACAAGAATTGTTGAATGTAATTATAAACACTTTCTTCCTGGAGCACTCTTTAATATAGAGGAACTAGCCATACTCTCCAGAGCAAGTGAGAGCTCAATTCGTGTACCTTCAAATGTCCTTCAGTGTTCAACCAAAAAACTAGTGAAATTAGAGGACAATATTTTTTCCGTTCCAGAGGATTGGAGAGTACAATCATCTGCACCATCTTTAGGATTTGAATCTAATGTCACAAGAAGATTTTCATATATGCAAACGAAGAGAGACAACTTACTTCCTGTTCTAAATATCAAGAGAACCATTAATAATTCACGAAAATCATCTTAACTTCAAAATTAGTTGTCACCTTTGAATGTAGACAAAGAATATTAACTTTCATTTAAATAGCTTGTGGTTATTTAAATACATCTATCTAAAAAAATTTAAGAGATATTAATCTCAAGGCTCTTGTCTTGGATTTTCAGTATAGCATCTTGAATAACAACTTGTTACTTTCTGTGAAACTTTCGTACTAACCAGAGAAAAATGACATCAATCACAAACTTTGCAACCCAAATTGAATTTGATCTTAAACCTAATATTGATGATTTTTGAAATAGAAATGTGTGGATGAGGCTAAGGCTCTCAAGGTAGGACTATCAACTAGACCAGAAATTTTAAGCCTAATGGGATGTATTGAAAAACTTGCAGCAGACATATCTCTTGAATAAGGTTATTAAATCTTTAGATGATCCATTTTTCTCTCAGGAGTTTCCAGAGAAGGGAACGAAGAAGGATTTTCTACTGCTGCTTTCTTTGTAGTTATTCCATGGCCATAAAATCCCATACCAAAAATGATTTCTAGAAATTGAGTGGCGTCCCTTCTCTCATACTTCAAGAAAACAACCCTTTAGCATTACAAGAAAAGAAGTGGGTACAGAAATATTTCTATCTTCCCTAACATCATCCAGTGAGAAGGTTTTTTCTTGATTGCTCTGATGGGTCTGATCAAACAGTCTGAGAACCTAGAGAAGATCTCTCGGGCAATCTCTTAGTAGCCAGTAAGTAAACAACAGAGGAATTATCAGGATCTCTCGAGAAAAATACAAATATTTTGTTGAATCGGGTCATTTTTCTTGCTGCTCCAAATGGCAAGAAATTATGAAATCAGCGTAATATGCACTAGGCAATATGCCACAACATAAAATCTGTGAATTCTAATTATTGCTGAAATAAACTATCAAAACCCTACAAGCTCGTCATATTCAAATCTAAAACTGAAACTGGAGAAGCACGAATGTCTAGGTTCTTCTTCCAAAATCCAAGTCACTTTTGTGAAAATGAAAAAACAAGAAGAATAGAAAATAAAAATATTAGGATCATAATTCCTAGCTCCTTGCTTATGAACATTTTTCCAAATGCCTTTCACTTTAAAATGTACATTTTTCTCAGTAGAAAATTAAGATCAAAATTCCTAATTAACAGCACACGGGAAATTCAGGTTTAAAAACTTGCAAATAAAGTCCACATTCTTCTTTCAAACCACATCATTGTGTGATTTTGCAGTATGTAAAAGAGCTAATTCATACAAATTCTTAGCTTTTATTTTGCTTCTTATTTCTTCTATAGCTTCTTCTCTACCTTTTTTCGAAAACATTGCATTAGTTCTGTTATATAATTACTTTTTTGTTGTTTTCAATATCAGCCAATAAAAGGTAACACACTCACAGACATTACAGTCTTCCACCACTCCCCGGATTTGAGTGTAGGAACGCCTCTCAAGATAAAAACATGTATAACTCTATTTTAAATATGATGCAATACATGGATAAAAATGTCCCACTGCTGATTTTGATGAAAATATGTGGAGAGCATGAACCAACGAGTAGTTAACTACCTTAGTGTGACCATTAGTTTGGGGATGAAAGGATGTAGAGAACCTCAACTGAAAACCCAAAATCTTCCACAACCTCAGTAACTTAGCAGGGTTCATAACCTTTTCATATTATAAATCAAGATATGAGCACTTCATAAGGTTAATCCTTGTATGACAGTAAATGTTTGAAATTTAAAATTTTGATAAAATTAAGTATCATCAGGATAAGATTTTTTATGTGATCCAGTTGATTACAAAGACAATTTATGACATGGCAAATGCTTCTTAGAGTTTTGACCTAGATGTTGTGGAAATACTATACAATACAAACAACAGATGCATCTTTTTTTCTTTGTGACAGATGACCAACCCTAAAATATAAAATAATTGCCCAAGAAATGTTTTGGGAGCAACTACAGAGATTCCCATTCCAAGTCTATCACAAGCCACTATTTTGAAAGTCAGGCCTGTAGTGCAATGTACTGAAGCAATTTGAATGATATGAGAGGCAAACCTTTTCCCATTTTCCTGAGAACAACTCATCAAATTTAGGAACAATGAAAGTATTGCAATCCTCCCTTTACCAAGATATGCCAAGAGACAATACTAAAATTCTATAAGGTGTATTCCTAATTAATTTTTTAAAAAAGAGAATCTCTTTTTTAAGATTGTTGAGTTCACAATTCAAGGAAGCTTCCCTAACCCATCACCAAATCCTATTCAAGATATTCATCAAATAGAATTTCAAATTTTCTATTTTGTTATAAACCGCAGTTGAAGCCTAGATCTCAATCTTCTTCTTTCATGAATTCATACTTAGATTTACAGTCATCAATCTCTCCATGGCTAAAATGAAATGAGTGGTTGTGGTAGGAGGTGGAGTTGTAGGTGCCCATGTCGTTAGATCTCTTCAATTCAATGGATTGATCCGTATGTGAATTTTGCATCAAACCCAATTCAATTTTTTTTCATTTTTGATTATTTATAGTCTATGATAAAAAAATTCCCTATGATTATTTGGTGATTTCTACATGGAGTAATTTTGATGGACCTTCCTCCAACAATGCAGGATCAAACAATTTGAAGTAGGTTAGCATAAACCATTTGGGAATTTAAACAAATTCAGATTTATTTGAATTCACTATCTACCTCCGCTTTGCAGTTGGAGACATTACATACATTAAGGTAGGCTCTAAGTTGCAATACTTACTATCCTTAATATACATCTATGTTTTCTTTCAATCCCTTAATTGATATTTGAAATACCATGGGCCCTTGCTCATTTTGTGGCTAACTCCTTTCATTCTTCCCTCTCTTGTGCCTCAGTCATAATTTTTTGCTTTTTAAGCACTCAAAACTTTCTAGAAATGGCACCATTGGATAGAGATCTTTCTCAGCTTTCCATAAAGGTAAAGTTTTCCTCCTAACTCCATGTATTTTTGAAGTTATGGCTCGGTGGAGTTTTTGTGGGAAATTTTCCCTTGAAAGGCCCACAGCCAATGAGATGCTGCCACGTGTCCAAGGAAGTGGCAGGGGTCGGAAGAAAACTTGGTTTTTTACCAAGTGTTTGGTGAAATTTCAAAAGGAAGATTTTCCCCGCAGGCCCGCCGGTGAATCAGATGATGCCACGTGTCCATGGGGAAAAAATTGAAAAAATGACTAAGTGTTGGCACAGGGAGAATTTTAATGAAGAAGGCCCGCCCAATCATATTGTGCCACATGTCACTATGGCACTAAAAGCAGAGGGTAGAGGAAAGGTTAAAATTTTGGTGAAGTGTTTTGCCAATTTAATCAAAAGGAAGTTTTTGGCCTGCTGCCCCCCGCCAACCAATCATGTTATGCCACGTGTCCATGGGCACCCAGAACGGCAGAGCGCGGGAGGAGATTGGGATTTTTTCCCAAAAGTTTGCACACAAAGGTAAAAAATGTTTGCAGAGGGCCCACGGCTAATGAAATTGATGCCACGTGTCTTAGGCCGGCGGAAGGCGGGGAGAATTTGGGAAATTTTCCCAAGGGAAAAAGAAGGAAATTTCAAAGGAAAAATCGCCCCCCCGAGTGTGAGCCAATGGAATTATGCCACGTGTCCATGTGGCGGTAAAAAATCAGAGTGGCAAGGAAAATTTCAAGGGGTAAGCCCACATCCAATGGGGTTATGCCACATGTCCAGGTTGAAAATGGTCAAAATGGCCCACGGAAAATTCAGGAAGGAAAGGTCCGCGACCAATCAGCACATGCCACGTGTCCTCAACTCATCGGCCCGGCGGGGAATTTTTGGAAAATTTTTCCAAAGGGCAAAACAAAGGGGAAATGAAGCACAGAGTCCCCACATCCAATCATAACATGCCACATGGCTCCTAGAATGGCGGAGCGCAAGGGATTTTTTGGGAAATTTTCCCAAATGCAAAAAAGGTGAAAAAATTCAAATTTTCGCTCGCCAATCCGATTTGGCCCTATTTTGCCCTAAAACTTCAAATGGCCATATCTTTCGATCCAGAGCTCAGTTTTTCACGTTCTTTATATCAATGGAAAGATGGTGAAATTCTCTACAAGATTCTAGGGGTCATTTTTGTATTTTGATGGAGTTTGGAGAGAGAAAATCAAAAAAATGCCTCTGGCACGTGGTCATGGACAGAAATGACGTTTCAACCACCGTTTTTAATGAAGAATGGCTCGCATTCTCTCCTAGCATGGCTAAAAATGTCAGGGGATGGGCCTATAAGGATGCCCATGCTATTTTGATTGTGTTTTGGTCAATGGTTGAATCTTCCCCATGTTTTCCCACGTTTCTCTCTCCTAGGGTCGTGGCTTGCACTGTAAAAGCTAGATTTGGTTCATTTTTTAAGGGTTGAGACATTTTTTCAGCTATTGCAACTTCCCTTTTTCTTCCTCTTTGGCAAAAGTGATTTTGTGGAAAATTTTTACCTTTTCCAAGTACTACAACCTACCCCTTTTGCCTCTCAGGTCACTGTAATGCAAGTGGTTTTTGATGTAAAATGACAATACATGCTCTGTGAATGAGTTCCCTCAATCCTTTGTCATGTGTTGTTTGATTTTTCTAACCCTCCATTATAGTTATCAGTTTACGCAAATTTGTGCATGTTTGTGTTGTGTTCATTTTTATGAACTGTGTCATGTATTGCAGAAGTAAAAAATGTCTGCACCACTCCTTTGGTGCATCACCTTATTAGCATTAGTTTCATTTTTTTTTTTTTCATTCTCCTATCTCTGTCCACTTTGGAATTTAGAGTAGGAACTAGGAATTCAAACCTCTGTATAACTTGTAAGTGACATATCTGATCAGAGGAGTTGAGGAACCAGCCTCTAATCTGGAGATTCCTTTCCCATTTTACAAGTCCCACACTTGGGGAAAGGATTCAATGTTGTGCAATCACACTAGATGTCCAAGATGTCAAACTAGAAGTCTGATCAACATCCAGGGGTGCTGCTGATTTGCCAACAATAGTTTTGGCATGCCCAGTGGGACCTTAGAGGTCTTCATCTTCATTGCAACAAATTGATGTGCATTTGTTGCAAGTTTCTTGCTTAAAAGAGCCCTAAATTGCACATCTAGCGACTCCAAGGAAGAAGAATCAGCTGGTTTTAGCAGTGCAAACCTGAAAACTCATGAGAAGAATCACCACAAGGTCAAGAGTTGGAGAAGAAGAAGTGTTGTTTGAGTATCTGCAGTTATCTCCAAGAAGAAGGAAAAGAGGGAGGAGGATTCAAAGGTCTCCATCTCCACCAAATAGAACTCTCTCAACTCCTCCACCTGGTAGGCCTTTCATTCAATCAACAAGGGTTCTAAGGCCAATCAGAATGGCACAAAACAACCCCTATGTCAATTTCACTGGTAGCAGCCCACTTGCTCTCAATGCATAAAATCCAATCCCAGTTGCAGCATTGAAGAACATTCCATACTTTACTGGAGAAAATCAGACTACTCCTGGTGATCATGTTAAGGATATTGCTAACATTTGTGCAATCCATGAGATCAATGAGATGCAAGTTGTTGTCAAACTGTTGACATCTTCATTCAAAGGGAAAGCTTTGCAATGGTTCAGGAGTCTTGCCTCAGGTTCTATTCAAAATTGGAACCAGTTATGTATAGCCCTCCATGAGTAGTTTGGAGAAAAGGGAGATAACTTGTCCCTTTTGGAGCAGTTGACAACCATCAAGAGAGCTCCCAATGAGTAGCTGACTGATTTTAATTTCAGATTTCAAAGGACTTGGGAGAGAATTCCAGTGGCAGTCAGGCCAACAGTAGAAGGTGCTTTCCTTTATTACCTTAAAGCTTTAAATTCTGATATTTCTATGTTAATTCAATCCATGGGAGGCACAACTATCCCCATTGCTTATAGCATTGCCATTAGAGCTGAAAATTGTTTGATTCAAGCTGGCAAGCTAGCTCCTAGGCCTCCAATGCCATTATTTCCAAGTTTAGAGAGCCCAAACACTAATCAAGTGCCTATTTTAGCTCCTATTCCCACTCCTAGAAATCAGAATTCAAGTGAAGCTTCTACTTCATCTTCTAGTGCCTCAAATGAACTTCAAGAAGTCATGAAGCAATTACAAAATTTAGGTAATGAGCTGGTTACACTCAAGAGGTAGCAAGCCCAAGGTTTTAGACCTCCTTTCCAGCCTCAAGCTTAGCCTAACAGGTAGCCATATCAACCCCAAAGACCACCCAATCCAGCTGCAAATCTAAATCAAGCAAGGCCTCCTACCAACAGACCATTTCAGCCCTATAATCCCAATGCTACATCTGCCTCTAAAGCATTAGTGCCAGTACAAAACAATATAGCTCAAGAGTATGATTGGTGTTTCCCATGCAATGAACCTCATAACCAGTCCATGTGCTTCAACGGTGCCTTGAATCAAGCATTAATGGTGACAACTACTGGTGTGGAAGGTGAAGGTAGTCAAGGAAGTAACCAACAACAAGAAACATTCCAGCAGCAATCAGCTCCAAATGATGCCACATTTGTAAACTGACAGGTAGAAGATTTTTGTGGCATGAATCAAACAATTCCCCAAAGTGTTGCAGCCAACACAAGGTCAAAAAGGAGAAATTTGGGTGAAGAACAACCATTAGCCCCAAGCAATCCACAATCTTCTATCACTCCACAAACTATTGGAAAACAAAATCCAATCCCAAACATGCAAGGACTGCCTAAAACAGCTCCTAGGCCAACTCAAATGCCAGTTGCTACTACCCATGTGCAAGGAATGAATGTGCAGGCCAAGGGACAATAGAGAGATGCTTCATCTCCATTCAACATCATTGATCAGATGAAGAAGACAAATGTAAACATATCAATGTGGGAATCACTATCTATCCCAGGCCAAAGAGATTTGCTACAAGCTGCCATGAAGGACTGGTCAACTTCAAATCAGCAAGTCCAAATGCAAGAGAAGGTGCTCACAAATGCTGCCCAGCCTGAGGGGAATCATGGAGGACAGCAAGGTAAAATGTTGAAGCCCCCTCCATTCTATGTTTCATTGATCATTGGAAATCAATTAGTACACAATTGCATGATTGATTCCAGGGCAAGTAGTTCAGTAATGCCCAAGGAAATAGCTGATCAGTTGGGAATTCAGTATGAAGTCATATCCAAAGGGGTAGTGCAATTGGATGGGACAACAGTAACAACAGTTGGAGTGATAAAAAACTTGAGTCTTACCTTGCATGCCTACCCCAACGTTGTTGTTTTGTAAGATGTCTCAGTAATAGACCTTCCACCACTCTTTGCCCTATGTCTGTCAAGGGATTTCACAGCCAATATTGGAGGTTACTTATCTACTGATTGGTCACACATGTTGTTTAGAACAAGATATGGAACCAAGGCCACAATCAGATCTGAACCTATTGCAAACTTTCACATTGAGCCTTACACTCCAAGCCAGATCAATACCAATTGTTCAGCATTTGATCAAGAAGATTATCCAAGCACTGATGAAGCTGACACCAAGGTTGGAAGTATCCCAGATCTAACTCTTGATGAATGGGCAAACAAGGTACATGCTTTTGATCCTTATCAAGAAATAGAAGAATTTGAGTTAGGAGTCTATTGCATGCATGAAGAAAATCAGCCTATTCCTAGCATCACCAAGCCAGACCACAAGGATGACAATGAGGTATGGCAGTTGTTTTTTGATGGATCAAGGAATAGACAAGGTGCAGGAGGGGGAGCTATGCTGGTTTCCCCTCAAGGAGTTAAGTATTATTCAGCTTTTAGATTTCAGTTTGCATGCTCTAATAACACTGCTGAATATGAAGCCTTGATACAAGGATTGCATTGGTCAATCAAGAGAGGGATAAAGAACTTGCAAGTCTTTGGTGATAGTGAGTTGATTTTCAACCAAGTTAAGGGGCAGCATGCTGTCAAGAATGATCTACTCAAGTGCTACAAAAATAGGGTGTGGGACCTCATTGAATATTTTGAGGGTTTTGGCATAAAATCCATTCCTAGAAAAGAGAACCAAGCTGCTGACAGGGCTTGCAGCAGTTGGGGCAGCCTTTGACGTTGTTGAAAGCATTCAAAAAGACAAGGTACAACCAAACATCCATGTGATTGTGAGGCCTTCAGTACCAGACAACAATGTAAGTTGGCAAGTGTTTGAAAATGATCAGCAAATCATCCATTTCTTGCAAGAAGAGGCTGAGTTCTCAGCTAAAAATCAGGAAAAGTTGGAGCAGCAGTATGGTGACCAAGTGGTACAGCTGAGAACCAACAAACTACCAAAGGGACTTATTACTTTGGAGTCCATTTTCAATCCTAATGATCAGTTTAGGAAGGAGAAAGCAAACATCCAAGTCAAGGGAGAAGATTCAGTGTCCATCTCGGTGGAAGAAGGCAAATCACTCCAAATTGGTAAGATGACAACTGAACAAGAAAGGTATGAGTTCATACAACTTTGTCAAGAATTCCCTGATGTGTTTGCTTGGAGCTATGAATATTTGAAAGGTTTCAATCCTGAGTTAGCTCAACACACCATTGAATTGGATCCAAGTACTAAACCCATCAGGCAAAAACAAAGGCCAGTCAATCCCCACATGGAGCCTCTCATGAGAAAAGAATTGAATAAGTTGATAGAATCAAGAATCATATTCCCTATCAAGCATTCTAGTTGGGTAGCCAACTTGGTTCCAGTAAGAAAGAAGAGTGGGGAAATCAGATTGTGTGTTGACTTCAGAGATCTGAATAGAGCATCTCTCAAGGATCATTATCCACTTCCTTCTATGGAGCAAATTTTACAAGTTGTTGCTGGCTCCGAGAGGTTTTCATTACTTGATGGCTATTTGGGGTACAATCAGATTATGGTGAAAGAAGAAGATCAGTTCAAGACAGCCTTTACAACCAAATGGGGAACTTATGCATACAGGAAAATGCCATTTGGGTTGTCCAACGCTGGAGCTACTTTCCAAAGAGCAATGGACATGGCATTCAAGGATTTGATTAACAACATAGTGCTGATATATCTTGATGATATCACTATTTTTTCAAAAAATGCAGCAGACCACCTCTTTCATTTGAGACAAGTGTTCCAAAGGTGCAGAAGATTTGGAGTATCCTTGAATCCTAAAAAGTGTATTTTTCTAGCCCATGAAGGAAAACTCCTTGGCCACATTGTCTCCAAAGAAGGATTAGCAATTGATCCAGAAAGAGTTGAAGCCATAAGAGCACTACCATTGCCAAGCCACAAGAAGGCCCTCCAAAGTTTCTTGGGGAGAATAAATTTTGTTCGGAGGTTTGTCCCAAATTTTGCAGCCCTTGTCAAGCCTATCACCAAGATGTTAAAGAAAAGCATGGCTTACAAATGGACAGCAGAAGGCAAGGAAAGTTTTGAAGCAATCAAAGAAGCCATCTCTCAAGCCCCAACTCTCATCAACCCGGATTTCTCCAAGGATTTCATCCTCTATGCATTTGGGGGTGATGATACTATTTCTACAATTTTGGTACAGCAGAACAAAGACAATGATGAGCAGCCAATTGCTTTCTTCAGCCAAAGCCTGGAGGACTATGAGGTGAGTATTCCTTCATTGAGAAGCATGTTCTTGCAGTAATCAGGAGCTTGAAGAAATTCAAGCATTTAGTTTCAAACAACAAGGTTCAATTTGTTGGTTTCTCATGTGGGAGTTAAGGACTTCCTCCTCAACAAAGACTTGAATGAAAAAAGGGCAGGTTGGATTACTCGTGTCATGGAGTATGACATTGAGATCAAAGTCACCAAGTTGGTCAGAGGAAAAGGATTGTGTGAGCAGCTGATTTTGAGAAAACAAAAGGAAGCATGCAATGAGAAGGAGGCTGTTTTGGCATTGCAAGATAGCCATGAGCAAGGAAGCACTCAAGAGGAAAATAATGGTGTTCCCATTCCTTGCTGGACCCAAGACATAATGCACTTCCTAAGCACAGGTCTATGCCCTCCAGAGATGAACAAGACCAAAAGAAGACACTTCAGATTGCAGGCTGTCCCATATGCCCTTGTTGATGGTGTTTTGTTCAAAAAGGATGTGAATGGAGTGCTGCTGAGATGCATTGGTACAAATCAGATTCATAGGGTGTTGGAAGAGTTCCATGGTGGACCAGCTGGTGGTCATTTTGCACCAAGAGTGACAGCTCTAAAGATCATGAGGGCTGGCTATTATTGGCCCAAGATTTTCAGTGATTGTTATGCATGGATCAAGAGGTGCAAGAATTGTGCATTCTTCACAGGTAAAGAGAGGCTAGCTGCCCTTCCATTGCATCCAATTTTAGTTGACCAGCCATTCATGCAATGGGGTTTAGACTTCATTGGATTCATTAATCCCAATTCAAGCCAAGGGCACAAATGGATTTTAACAGCCACAGATTATTTCACCAAATGGACTGAAGCAGTAGCACTCAAGGAAGCAAATGAATCTAGCATCCTAGACTTCTATGAGGGAATAGCAACCAGATTTGGCATACCTGCTACAATAATATCAGATAATGCATTGGCATTCATTGGGTCCAAGGTGACTGAATGGGCTGTCAAGAATGGGATCTACCTAAGCACTTCATCAAACTATTACCCTCAGGGTAATGGCCAGGCTGAGTCTACAAACAAGAACTTGTTGAGGATCATTAGGAGGACTCTTGATGAAAATCAGAGGTCTTGGCATACTAAATTGAAATCAGCCTTATGGGCTGATAGGATAACTCCCAAGAGATCTACAGGTAACTCTCCATTTAAGCTTGTTTATGGGAGAGAGGCAATTTTTCCCATGTCACTTGAGTTGCCAACATTGGAACTCATGAAACAGTTGGAGTTGTTGGAGTTTGAGCCCATGGAAGTCAGATATGCAGAATTGATGGAGCTCCAAGAAATCAGAAATCAAGCATCCCAAGCAATGGAGAAGGATCAAGCTTTGATAAAGAAGACCTTTGATAGAAAGGCCAAGAATAGATCCTTCCAAGTTGGAGATCTAGTGTTAAAGTGGGATGCAGACAGAGAAAAACTAGGAAGGCATTCAAAATTTGATGCCATTTGGAGTGGCCCATACATGGTCACAAAGTGTAAGGACAACAATGCTTTCCAATTGTCTTCATTGGATGGCGAAGAACTGCAGATTCCAGTCAATGGAATCCATCTAAAGCATTGCTATTGAAGGGAACTCTCCACCTTGTACATATTAGCTTAGGTTTTCATTCCTCCAAGTGCTTGTGCACATTGTTTTTGCTGTAGTTTAGTTTTGCTTTCCCTAAGTGCTTTGGCACAAGCTTGTTGTTCCTGGGAATGTGTTTGCAGGCCTTACTCCAATCAGATGATGTGCCACCCTCCATCTTCCTCCTTGCAGTGTTCTAGTCAGTTGGGGTATCAAACAGAGAATTTGATGACTCCATGCCCAATGGATTGCTTCAGGAAACTGGTAACTTCATCCAGCAGGTAGATGACCCCTCTGAGTCACCAAAATTGTTATCCAAAATGTGCCCCCCTGCTCATTTTGTGGCTAACTCCTTTCATTCTTCCCTCTCTTGTGCCTCAGTCATAATTTTTTTCTTTTTAGGCACTCAAAACTTTCTAGAAATGGCACCATTAGATAGAGCTCTTTCTCAGCTTTCCAGAAAGGTAAAGTTTTCCTCCTAACTCCATGTATTTTTGAAGTTATGGCTCGGTGGAGTTTTTGTGGGAAATTTTCCCCTGAAAGGCCCGCAGCCAATGAGATGCCGCCACGTGTCCAAGGAAGTGGTGGGGGTCGGAAGAAAACTTGGTTTTTTACCAAGTGTTTGGCGAAATTTCAAAAGGGAAGATTTTCCCCGCAGGCCCGCCAGTGAATCAGAATGATGCCACGTGTCCAGGGGAAAAAATTGAAAAAATGACTAAGTGTTGGCGCAGGGAGAATTTTAATGAAGAAGGCCCATGCCCAATCATATTGTGCCATGTGTCACCGGAGGTACGGAAAAGTGGAGGGCGGAGGAAAGGTTAGAATTTTGGCAAAGTGTTTTGCCAAATTTCAAAAGGAATTTTTTGGCCCGCTGCCCCCGCCAACCAATCAAATTATGCCACGTGTCCCCGGATGGGCACCGAAATGGTGGAGTGCGGGAGGAGATTGGGATTTTTCCCAAAATTTTGCACACAAAGGTAAAAATGTTTACAGAGGGCCCACGGCTGAATGAAATTGATGCCACGTGTCTTGGACCAGTGGAAGGCGGGGAGAATTTGGGAAATTTTCCCAAGGGAAAAAGAAGGAAATTTCAAAGGAAAAATCGCCCCCCCCCTAAATGCGAGCCAATGGAATTGTGCCACGTGTCAGGTGGCAGAAAAAACTCTAGTCAGGCCCACAAGGAAAATTCGAAGGGGCAATCCTGCATCTAATGGGGTTATGCCATGTGTCCAGGTTTCAAAAATGGTCAAAACGGCCCACGTAGAAAATTCAGGAAGGAAAGGTCCACGCCCAATCAGCACATGCCACGTGTCCTCAACTCATCGGCCCGGCGGGGAATTTTTGGAAAATTTTCCAAAGGGAAAAACAAAGGAAAATGAAGCAGGATAGGCCCCGCATCCAATCAAACATGCCACATGTCCCCAGAATGGCGGAGTGTGGGGATTTTTTGGGAAATTTTCCCAAATGCAAAAAAGGTGAAAAAATTCAAATTTTCGCCCGCCAATCCGATTTGGCCCTGTTTTTCCCTAAAACTTCAAATGGCCATATCTTTCGATCCAGAGCTCGGTTTTTCATGTTCTTTATATCAATGGAAATCTGGTGAAATTATCTACAAGATTCCGAGGGGTCATTTTTGTATTTTGATGGAGTTTGGAGAGAGAAAATCAAAAAATGCCTCTGGCACGTGGTCATGGACAGAAATGACGTTTCAACCACCATTTTTAATGAAGAATGGCTCGCATTCTCTCCCAGCATGGCTAAAAATTTCAGGGGATGGGCCTGTAAGGATGCCCATGCTAGTTTTGATTGTGTTTTGGTCAATGGTTGAATCTTCCCCATGTTTTCCCACGTTTCTCTCTCCTGGGGTCGTGGCTTGCACTGTAAAAGCCAGAATTTGGTTCATTTTTGCAAAGGGAGAACACTTTTTCAGCTCTGCAACTTTCCTTTTTCTTCCTCTTTGGTAGAATTTGTGGAAAACTTTACCTTTCCATGTAATACAGCACCCTATTTTGCCTCTTGGTCACTGTAATGCATTGGTATTGGATCTGAAATGTTAATATATGTTCTGTGATTAAAATCCCTCAATCCTTTCATATATCTATCATTGTTTTTCTGATCTTTCATTACATTTATCAATTTGTGCATGCTTTGTGTTATGTTTCTTATGGATTGTGTATGTATTGTAGTATAAGGTGTCTGCAACTCCTTTGGTGCATCACTTCATTAGCATTAGCTTCATTTTTTTGCATTCTCCTATCTTTGTCCCCTTGGAATTTAGAGTAGGAACTAGGAATTCAAACCTCTGCAACTTGTAAGTGACATATCTGATCAGAGGAGTTGAGGAACCAGCCTCTAATCTGGAGATTCCTTTCCCATTTTACAAGTCCCACACTTGGGGAAAGGATTCAATGTTGTGCAATCACACTGGATGTCCAAGATGTCAAACTAGACCTAAGACTCACAAATCTTGGTTACAATTCTTTGTAGTATCGAGTATTCCAACTTTTCCAATCTTTATATCTTGTATATTTTTTGCAATGGAATCCATATTATTCCTTCTATAGGTTTAGGTGAGAATTTCTCTATTCCTCAGGTATTCTTCACCCCAATTTGACAAGATGACTTCAAATTGATGTATCCCAAGGATACATCACCAAATCGTTGAAGTTTTAACAGAAATTGAGTATTTATTTTAGCAAGGAAGATAGAGATCAATCCCACTACACTCAAATCCATAAAATTACACTATTCAACATACATGTTCAATTTTTCATTTTTATTGTTTCTCGCTTCTTTATGTAAACCAACAACAACGCATTTTTAATGTCTTCTTCATTATATATGCATACAAATACCTATAGTTTTAAACTGCCGAGAAAGAACCATGGAATTTATAGTTGTTTTCATTCAAAAGCTGTTGTACATTATATCACTTTTTTGTATATTGAATTGTTTTAAGGGTTAGACTTCATGTTTGCACTTTTTAAATGAAGTGGTTCATATATGTTTATACACTTACCAAAATCAATCACACCATAGTTTAAACAACATCAACTACAAAAATAATAACTATCCCTCTAAATCAAATAACATATACCGTTCGGCGTTCACATTACATTGTACACATGTGATTGCTAGTATTATATAACCAACTACATAAACCCAACCAATAAGAAAATAGCATGGCTATACTTAACAAAAATAAATATAAATAAAAAAATTCATTCCCTCGGAAAAAATACTTGTGCCGAAACCTAGAAAATAACAAGATGTGTAAACAATTATTTTCTATACAAATTAATATAAATAAAACTTACTTTGCAATACAAGAATCTAATCAAGATGCAAGAAGATATTAATGTAAGTTTTGAAGTCCCGTCAAAAACAAGCAAAAGGATATTAATGTAAGTTTCAAAGTCATGACAAAAAGATGCTAAAAGATTTAATGTTTTGTTGAATTTATGACAGTCCAAATTTTAATAATAAACCAAAGGAATGAAAAAATCAACCAGAGATGCAAAGATATGTTTAAGAAACTTGGTTAGTTACTTCACATTTGGTTAAAATGAAAAAATGATTAAGTCTATAAGTTGCTGGTTGAAAAAATTGCAGAAGATTTCTAAATGGAAAAAGCATAAAAAATGTCATTACATACGAGCCAGAGTAACAGAACTGATATACAACCATATCATACCAACCTGAAATTTAAAAAAAAAACTCAATTGTATTTCTAAAATTGCAACTAACTCCTTACGAAAAGATAGAGTGGTCTGCAAAATACATAGTTTTTTACAATATTTAATTAAGAAGAGCCTTCACATAAGTAAATGCCAAACATGGATGAATTCATTATTGTTTCATCCCTTGTTGCAATGCAAAATTTCAATATTAGAATGTTGTTTACCTGTTTGAGAATCTTATTTCAAAAGTAATTCAGAAAAATTGAACAAGATTGACTAAAGTGGCGTGCATGATATGCAAATAAACTGTTCATAGAATTTTATTTAAAAGAACAAACAAATTAGAACTGTTAGGGATTGGTATGAATTTTTAAAATAAATGTGGTTTTCCATTTCAAGAGTTTTAAGACTTATTATTTTTAGGATTTTAAATTGGGTAGTGATGTTGGATGTCATTTTGAACGTTATTAATGGTAGATATTTTATACCTATATTTGATTTGGGTGTTAAGAGCCACAGTGATGAGCATAACTAAAGAACGTCTTCATTTCCAGTTATAATTTATTTTTATTTCATATTTTATTGAAATTATACGATATCTTCAATGTGACAAACATATTGAAAGTAATCATGTTCATGAAGTAGTTTGTGTAGGTTAAAAAATCTTTAAACTATTATTTCTACAGATTGCAACATCACAAATTCACCAAAAAAATTTAAAATGAATTTCAGGATTTTACTTGTTCAACAAATTTTTATATTATCAAATTGCTATTGTTTAGACACTTGCTCAGCTTATAACAAATGTACATTACAAGTGGGAAATGTTGACTAACATATATATGCTCTCAGCACTCCTTATATATATATATATATATATATATAAATTATGTGAGAGCACTAAGGTGGCTTAAACTGCTATCTAAGTTGTAGTTTAGGACCATAATGTTTATGTTATAAATGTGAAATAATAGCCTAGACAACAAATAATTGATAATGAAAGATGTATTTGTTAGAATCTGAATTATTTTATGGTCCATTTAGGTATTTGTTGGAATCTGAATTATTTTATGACTTCATGGAAAATCATTTCACCATTACCAGTGGAAATGGAAACCTAGAAACTCATATGAAACATCCTCCATGATATCCATTGTGTTGCAGGGGCAGAATAACACTATTAAAAAAGGTTAAAAAAACTTACTACTAAAGTCAACCTTCACAAAACTTGACCTAGCCCTTCATCGCTCTTGTCAGATCCAGTTAACTACAAATTCGTAATGTAGTGGACTATAGATCATCTTGAGGAAACATCAAGCAATGAAACAACAAAGTGACAAAAATAAACCATGCAAATTATGATGAGCAGAGAATGCACAAGGACATTAGAAACATAAGGCATCAATAACCTTACACAATGTGCAGAATTTGTGGTTTCTCACTAATATTTTTATTCAGACTTTTCAAGTTGATTTATATCCCAAGTTTCTTAGTCTGTTAGAAACCAGTTTCGTAACTTAATTCAAAAACAGTTAAAACATGTCTACCAGAACATTTTGGTCTAAACTAATGATAAGAAACAATTCCCTAGACTAGGGAAATTTAAGAAGTCATTGTATCTAATGAAGAATGCAAAGTTTTGATTATATCAGAGGCCATTTTAATCCCTCATATGCATAAGATAATATTACTTCCAACATATTTGTTTCATCTAATTTTAAATGGAAGGGCCTATCTCTCACGTACGTTCGCACAATAGGTAAAAAGTATTTTCCGTCACTTAGCCGTTAGTTTTGACAAAATAGGTAACAACACATTACATTGTTACCTATATAGGTAACAACACATTGTGTTGTTACCTATATGGGTAACAAATTTTGACGGAATAGGTAACAACGCATTACGTTGTTACCTATATAGGTAACAATGTAATGTGTTGTTACCTATTGTTACCTACTCTGTCAAATTACCATTTGCGGTGTTTTAAAAACAACAGGCGCTGTATTATTTCATACATGAGCGCGCAAAGGGTGGTGGGTCATGAGAAATAGAACACGGGGGTTCCGGGTTCAAGGCTAGCCAGGAGCAAGGATTGATATCAACTGGTGAACCTTTTGCACAAGCTCATGAGGGATAGGCATAGCGATTTCAAATGAAGCTCTAATTTAGAAAAGGGTTTTATACCATCATAGGAAATCCTCCTTGTTACCGTCTATCAGTTTTGCATCACAAACATTTTGTATGATCTTGGCCTTCTAATGCCTAATCTCCAACTTTTTCATCAAATAATTAACACGGCTCAGTTCAGAGGGCTTCTCTGATTCTCCAAGCTCTCGTTTCATTCCCCTGTTGTGTTTTCAGATTCTACTAACTCTTCTTCAGCTCTGAGAAACTTTGCATGCTTGATAGAGATAAAACGACACTGTAACTATGATCAATGATGTATGTAACCAATGTTAAAGAAATTAATTGAATATTTACTGGCCTAAAACCCCATGACCTGCCTTAAATTGAGATGGAGACCAAATTTTTACGCCATTGATTCAAAATAATATCTAAAGATTTCCATAAATCTTTCAACTGCAGACAAAATTGAAACTCCTCCATGATAAACATTTGTAAAAGATACAAATGACCGACCTGCATCTCCATGTATCGGAGTAACATACTCTTGTTTCGTATTTTTTTATCGAGTCCCCAAAGCGTTTAGTGCAAAACCTGATGAGAATATCAGTACATTCTTCATTAATCTGCCATGTCATGTTGTCCTGTGATCATACCATGCCAAAACAATAACCAAAAAAACATAAAACAAAAAGAAACCCTAAGTGAACGATCCAACAGACAATTCCTCTTCACAGAAATTTGGGCGAAAATAACTCAGCCAAGATTGCCGAGAAATTTGGTCAGATGGTTTCTGAAAATACAAAAACCATAAAGCTTTCTAAAATTCTAAATTTTCAAAATTTATTGCTCGGTGGCTCACTAAGAATAAACCCTTGTTCAATGGTGAAGAACATGTGTTCTTGAAATAGAGGTCATAAGTTCAAGTCATGCGGGGGTAGGGTATGTATGCCTCGTTTGTAGCAAAGTTAGTTGCCTCTCGCATGTGAGTACGAGGTAGTCCCATATGCTATAAGCCACTTGTAGACCCAAAAACACGCCGCCCGACATCGTGGACTATAAAAATCTATTATTATTATTATTATTAGTTAATGAGGTAAAATAAATTTTATTAATTTAATTTAAATTTTTACTAACAAATTTTATGGAAAAAATATATAATTCCAGATGGCATTTTTAGATTGGTTAGAGAAAAATTAATTATTAGATTATAATAATAGAGAAGGTTTTATCTCTATCATAGAGCTAGGGTGAGTGTTATTAATTGTTCGAAACAAAATAACTTATTAGATAGTAGAGAAAACAACTCTTTGTGAATCAAGAAATGGTTGTTAAATCCCTAACAAGTGGTCTATAAACTTGATTGTTGAAGTGCCTTCGAACTCACTCTATACGACAATGTGAAATTAGAAGAGATAAAACACGAAGATCATAATATTATTTATAGTGAAAGTAACAAGGAACATATTAGTTCAAATGCTTGATCTTATAAAAGTATCTTGGATTCATAATACTCAATCACCTGAAATAGCTTATATAACCAATTATAAGAGGCAATGTCTCATGGAAGAGGTGGTGTACTCATTCTAATGGAGAACTACATTTGAGCCTGATTTTAATGCACAAATATGTAGGCTACCTAAGAAGTAGGCAACAACTATAAACATTTGACTAGCTTAGGGTTGTCGCATTGGTAACCCTCAAGATAGGTTAAATTATTTTACATGAATCGGGTAAGTGTAGCAAGTTGGTGGACAATTAAGTGGACATAAAAACTCTAAAATTTAGGTACCGTGATCGCGGTTTCTAAACCGCACTCACGTAATTATTTTTTATAGGTTTGATGATTTTCAAACCTAAAACCGTGATCGCGGTCCTCTGAGACTAAAAAAAATAGACCCGCGACTCCTCAGTTTCCCCCATTTATCCTTTCCAACCGCGATTTCTCCTAGACCTTTGGCACTCACGCTTTGAATACCCCCTAAAAATTAATCTTTGGACTTCTGAATCGTGATAATTTCAACCATGCCACCAAGACAAATAGGTAAGCCCTCAATTTTGATCAATTTGTTTGCATTTTAGGTTTTTTTTTGTGATTTTCATGGGTTTTTTAATTTCTGTTTATGTATACAATTTTTTGTTTTGTCAGTTTCTCGACAAGCTCGTAATCCTGCAAACCCTCAAAATATTCCTCAAAACCTTCTCCAAACAATCCTCCAAAACCCTCCTCCAAACATAGATCCGCCTCCTGTGGCTCCTTTTGTCCCCACGGAACCAACAGGAACACAAGCTGATATCATTGGAAGAATCCAACAAAATAAAATTGTCATTGAGAACCTTATTCAGACTATAAGACAAAATCATGCCACAAATCCGTCCCGCATGACTTTAGCCAACACATTGCAAACATTGATTGGCGAAGTTGACTCCGCAACCAACCAAATAGATAGATGGAATACCTTTAGAGGTGATTGTAGGCGGTGGTATGTAGATAAATTATCCCATGTGGCTATAAAAGACAAAAAAATTGGAAAAGACCGCATTTGTGTGTTATTTACTGACCCAAGAACCAATGCCCCCCCCACAGCTACTTGCAAATGGTTCCCAATCCATTGGTGCCACGATGACCGAATCAAGAACAATTTTTGGGACCGATGGTGGATGGTTTTTTATTATCCACCATGCAACAACAATGAGGTTCCTCTCTATTTTTTGAAGAAATTATATTGCGAGTTCGTGCTTAATGAGGTCCCAAATTATTTTGACTTTTCTGATTTTTATGGGTGAGGTGGTGGCTCTGCACAGAGTAGACCTTGGTGCACGCGTAGGTCAACCAAGGATCCCCCATGCCCCAAAATCCCTACTGCCTTCAGTTATCCCTCCTATAGTGAAGGAGGTTATGGAGATTGACACACTACATGCATTGAGGGAGCTCACTGACACTCTGACCCAGCATAGTGAGCAGATTGCATCTGGTGATGTTGGTGGAGGCACCAGTTCTAGCGCACCACACCACTATGGATCATGTGGTACTGTATGCACTGTGGGCGAGACATCATTTACTAGATCACATGATTTCTTTTCTCTATATGAGATGATGGCCGATGTTTTTGGAACTAGTGCAAAGGATCTTGGTCTTTCACAGGTAAATGTCAAATAAATATTATATATATATATATATATATATATATATATATATATATATATATATAGTTTAATTTTAATTCATGTTTGAGATTTTAATATATATGTATTTGATAGTACATTATGTACATACATGTAAAAACTAATTTTTATTTTATTTTAAATAGCAAGAGCGGTGAAGGAAACATTCGGCGTCGACATGCTAGCTACTGCAGCTGGGCATGTTACAAACATAAGTTTCAAGTTGTACTTAAATTTCAAATTTAATTTACTTGTGCACTTTTATTATTATAATGTTTCACCTGTACATGTACATATTAATATATGTTTGTCTTTTATACGCAAGATCCTGGCATGTCATCATCTTCTCTGGGAATTGAGGCTACTGGCATGCCTCACGTGACTTTTACGTAAGTTAGTTTCTCTTTACACTTTGTTTCTAATTGTGGAAGTTCACGTGGATTATGCATTGGCTCTGTTATGTGGCAGTCATGTAGATTAATATTGATTTGTACATGTTTTTATATAGCTTATGACTGCCAGAGAGACTCCTCTATATATGCAAACTGTGGAGGCTGCTGTAGATACTGCCATAGCATCTGCAGATCCACTAACTGAGGTACAATTTTTCAAATTTGTTAAATTTATTTAGGAATTATTTCTTATTACTTAAATCTACAATATCAAATTTTGTACATGAAATATTTAATTTGAAATTTAATTATTTGTATGTAGCTTACCCCTCGTGAGTCTACTATTGTCCCTGACATGCATCAATGAAAAATTGATAGGGATCATGACATTGTGGTAAGATTTCACATGCATTTTAACTAAATTCTAAGTTTCTAAATTTTGAATGTATTTTAAAAATCTGGGTGTTAAAAACTTGTTGCTTATGAATGTGTAGGTTAGGTTGCAGGCCTGCTTAGAGACACCTATGACCACACAGATGAAATCCATAGTGGCATCTCCCTCCACTACATCCCCAGGTCGTGGACATGCTACTTCTAGTAGGGCGAAGAGAGGGAAGATGTTTCATGATTAGATTCATAGGACCTGGATGTACATAGATATATATGGGCCAGCTGGTCCTAGTTCATGATTCTTCATAGGACATTGTATATATAGCCTTATGCGACCGCATGTGGTCCTATATGTATAACACACTTAGTTCGAGATGTACACATGTTATGAACTTATATTTTCAGAGATGTGCATCCAGAGACACATGTGAGCTCATTCAGTACACTTAGTTTGATACATTATATATCCATGTGTTGGTTTTCATAATGATATTACTTCTATGTTTGATTCGAATTCATTGCACATGATATCCTTCTATGTATGTATATTCTATGTATATTAGTTCTATATGTATGTTTGATTTAAAATTAAAAAACTATGGTGCAACATATATGAATATAACGTTACTATGGTGCAACATTGCATGGTACAATTGTTAAGAAATTAAGGGAAGCATGTGTATTCCTCCATCAACATGGGCAACTTATCATTTTCCTCTTAAGTCATGAAAAATATTTCATACCTTGAATCTTGAAATAAGATGTCTTCCCTTGGGTCATTTGGTTTTTGAACTGTGTATTTAATTTTATTTATCAGAAGGATATTATTCATTTTACCATTGATGAGTATGGTGGTGTATGACCAATCCATCTTTATATCCCCACCAATATCGTGATAGAAACTTTGGCTCAACAATATACCATATGTAGCTAGCATATCTTCCACAAGTATTTCCATCTTGATTTTATTGTCAGGGAAGTTTGCAAATTCTACTTGAGAATCTTTCACTTGGCCAAAAAGAGGTAATTATTTTGTTTTCATGTAGTAATAATGGCCAATAGCAGGGCTGAGAGTAATACCAATAGAGTTAGTAAATTTTATAAGCATGACATTGTCAGAGGCGCCGAAGTCAATAATGCAATTATTCAATTTATACCCATTGACCAATAAGGAAAGATAGAAAGGTTCTTATTTCCTAGAAGAGGAGGATTTTAAGGAAAGAAGGTTCTAGGAATGAGTGGTTCTAGGAGTGGGAAGTGATTCTTTAGTGTTGGTAGGATTCTTGGAACATGTATTTTTACTACTTTCTTTGATAAACTAGACGAGTTTATCAAAATGCTTGGGGTGTTTTTTTATGTACTCATATTCAGATATTTGAATTTTATCTTTCTTAAAATGGTCACTGATGTAAAAATATGAGGAAGTGGTAGGCACATTAGGAACTGTGGAATCCTTGACATGAGTAGGATTTTCATTCTTAGGAATAATTGAAATAGAAATCGATTTGACAAGAGGAGGTGAAAGAGACTTACTCAAAGAGGTAGATGGAGTCTTGGCTAAAGTAGTATTAGGATTCTTCTTGGATGACCCCATAGAAGTAGCAAATGATGTTCCTCTTTTTTTTTTCTATCGATTCACCATTTGAGGATTAAAGTGTTTTGCTTGGGAAGTAGAAGAAGAGGCTTATTTATTTTTTTATGAGTGGGTGAACACTAAACAAGAGTAACTATTCATATCATCTATGGATTATTCAGGATCTTTGTTGGGTGAGTATTCACAATAACCAATAATTGCATAACCATCTTCTTCTTCTCTTTCAATTTCTGATTCAACAATTTCTTGAAAAAGTAGGTTGTAATTTGTTGTTGAAAAAGTTTGTAATTATTGAAAAAGTTATAATTGTTGAAAAAGTTGAAAAAGTTGTTGAAAATGGAATGAGTTTTTTGAAGAGGAACCTGTTGAAAAGGAGAAAAATCTACAACTTTCTTCTTTTTCTTGTTCTTGTTTTTTTCTTCTAATTCTGTTTCTGAGAAGAATCTATGAATTTTTCAACAATTACAACTTTTTCAACAATTACGACTCCATGCACCTAAGGATGTCTCGTTTAATCTTACACCTTGCGTAGGGACCCTCTACAATAGCATGTCTTGGTTTTTTCCTTCTCCAATCGGTGCTCTCGCTGCCCTATTGTTTGTAAATGCGCCAAATCATGTAGTTTGAGACAGTGTAAGGATATCAAACGGTATATTTTGCAAACGGTGGGTCGTGACACCGAACTAATTAGGTCGAACATCTAGGTATCTAGGTGAACGCTAGAGGAGATGTCATTTCGGTGTGCAAATGTCGTTGTTCCAGGCTACTTCATTCGGGCGTAGTCCCTTAAGAGCCCTGAGACCAAAAAATCATTCAACTTTGATGGGTGGCTACGCGCACTCCGTGGCACCTAGAGGACATCTTGTATGATCCTACACCTTGGTGTAGGGACCCTATACAATATCTTGTCTCAATTTTTCCTTCTCCAATCGGTGCTCTCGCTGCCCTATTGTTTGCAAACGCGCGGAATAGTGCAGTTTGAGCCAGTGTAAGGCTGTCAAACAGTATATTTTGTAAACGGTGGGTCATGGCACCAAACCAATTATTTTGACACATCTGAGTGGCTAGGTGAATGCTAGAGGAGGTGTTGTTTTGGTGCGTGACAACGTCCTTGCTTCCGAGCTACCTCATTAGGGCTTAGTCCCTTAAGAGCCCTAAGACCAAAAAATTGTTCAACTTCGATGGGTGACTACTCGCACTCCGTGGCACCTAAGTACATCTCATTCAATCCTACACCTCTACGTAGGGACCCTATATAATATTCTATCTCATTTTTTTCTTCTCCAATCGGTGCTCTCGCTACCCTATTGTTTGCAAACACGCCAAATAGTGCAGTTTGAGACAGTGTTAAGGATGTCAAACGGTATATTTTGTAAACGGTGGGTCGTGGCACCAAACTAAATGCACCGACACATTCGGGTGGCTAAGTGAACACTAGAGGAGGTGTCTTTTCAGTGTGCGACAACGTCCTTGCTTCTGGGCTACCTCGTTTGGGCATAGTCCCTTAAGAGCCCTAAGACCAAAAAATCGTTCAACTTCGACGGGTGACTATGCGCACTCCGTGGCACCTAAGGATGTCTCGTTTGATCCTGCACCTCTGCGTAGGGACCCTCTACAATAGGCTATCTCAATTTTTTCATTCTTTAATCAGTGCTCTCGCTGCCCTATTGTTTGCAAATGCGCCAAATAGTGCAGTTTGAGACAGTGTAAGGATGTCAAACGGTATATTTTGTAAACGGTGGGTCATGGCACCGAACCAAATATGCCGACACATCCGAGTGGCCAGGTGAATGCTATAGGAGGTGTCATTTTGGTGCGTAACAACGTCGTTACTTCTGGGCTACCTCGTTCGGGTGTAATCCCTTAAGAGCCCTGAGACCAAAAAATTGTTCAACTTCGACGGGTGACTACACGCACTCCGTGGCACCTAAGGACGTCTCGTTTGATCCTACACCTTGACATAGGGACCCTCTACAATAGTATGTATCGGTTTTTTCCTTCTCTAATTGGTGCTCTTGTTGCCCTATTATTTGCAAACGCGCCAAATAGTGTAGTTTGAGACAATGTAAGGATGTCAAACGGTATATTTTGCAAACGGTGGGTCAAGGCACCGAATAGACTGCACCGACATGTCTGGGTGGTCAGGTGAACGCTAGAGGAGGTTTTTTTTAGTGCGCGACAACGTCGTTGCTTCCAGGCTACCTCGTTTGGGTGTAGTCCCTTAAGAGCACCAAGACCAAAACATCATTCAACTTCGACACGCAGCACTTCGTGGCACCTAGAGATGTCTCGTTTGATCCTACACCTTGGCATATGGACCCTCTACAATATCCTGTCTCAGTTTTTTCCTTCTCCAATCAGTGCTCTTGCTGCCCTATTGTTTGCAAATGCACGTAATAGTGCAGTTTGAGCCAGTGTAAGACTGTCAAACAGTGGGTTGTGGCACCGAACCGACTATGCACATGCATAGGGATGGTCTTGTAAACACTTGGGGAGGTGTTGTTTCAGTTCTATAAGCTCCAGGTCCTTCTGGGCTACCTCCTCCGGAGCCAAGAACCCCCTCCACAGGTACATAAATTGTTGTTAATTGATTCTCTTTTCTTGTAAAACAATGAAAGCTTCTCTTAGCTTCAAGAATTTATAATTCTCTACTAACAGTGCTAACCACGTGAAGGTGGAAGCTTTTCTGGCACCACTAACCTGCACATAAAAGTGTTAGTCAAAGAAATTTAAGTTTCAAATCAAAACCATACTAGATATATACAAAATACACAAATTTAATAAAATATATGAACTTAAATTTATCTAACTAACAAATTTATATATACCAAAGATATCAAAGAAATTATATATACCAGACATGAGCATTGTAAATTCATTCCAATGAACCATCAGGATCGGATCTACTCTGAATAGCAGACAGGATTGCTTCATGATCTGACTCTCGAACCTTCCAAAGAATCTTGTTATTAGGCCTTCCTTGATATCTATACAGCTGAATATTTTTCACTAGAACTAGATGCGAATATAAGAGTATTTTCTTGTGTGTCTCAAAGTCTTCAAACACCCAAATAGAGGATTTTTTTAATGGATACCGTCGAAGCCAAGTTCCAGTAACTACCACTGACCCTGTAGGGTACTCAATATCTTCGCCATCTATAATAGGAGAAGTCAACTTCTTTCTTTCCTCAATGCAATGACATAAGAAATAGTTTGTTCCTTCTTCATTGTCTTCTGTTGCAATAACTACAAACACATGTCCTACAAAAAAAGGTTTCAACTCAAATTTAAATTGTACATATTAAAATTTCAATGGACATAACTCAATACAAAAATTGTAAATAACCATAAATACCTTGTCACACCAAAATCAAAATTTTGTCAAAGTCCTTGGATGTTGCAACTTCATCTACAGAAACAAGTCATAATGCTTTTGGAGGTTGATAACTAGGAAGTGGAGTTAGAGGCCTACAAATCCATCCATCCACCCATTCTTGTGAATCACACTCAGCAGTGAAAAATTCAATACAAGATGCACAAAAACATGTCAAATTTCTTGTCCATGTGGCCCACGAAGTAGCATCTGAGCTACAAAATGAGTGCATATCACTGGACCCAGTGAGTGTCATACAATCCTCGTAGTTAGTAATTTGTTGTTCCTCTATCAACCAAAAATATCTACGAACCGTGGAATTTTCTTGAGAACCTCAGGCCATGTTGTCAATACACCATTCCACTATGCTCTTTGTCATCTTTCAATTTAGCACCATCTTTGTACTTCAACTCTTCTCTTGCAAGATCTCTTTTCACACATGCCCCTGCACCGTCATGCTCTCCTTTTCCATGTCCAGCCTCAGTGAAACTCCAAATATGTTGCACACCCATCTTGACGTGCATCCTGCTCATCCAATAAAACATTCATGCATTCTTAAACTGAGATGTGCAATTATCTGACCATATATAATGTTGTTTGAAGTGGATGTCCCTATCAGACAAGTTTCCATAAAATAACTGGAAACACCCTTGCACAAATTCAGTAGAATGAGTATGATCATCACTGATATAAAAGTGGTACTCTCTTAAAAAAAATTGATCATTATCTATATTGTCAGGAGAATGTATAAATGTTATATGCACAAAAATGGCAACTTGTACTGAGTTGTAATATTGTGATTGAACCTCCATTTGTGGTTGCAATGTGTAATTCTCTATAAAATCGACCATTGAAACAATAGTACCAATAGGAAATGTGTCTTTACATATCTTGAACTGTTCATCCAACCATCGAGCTCTGTGTGTATGCCTAGCATACTCATAAACAATTTCATCCTTAAATTTTCTCATAAATTGAAAAATAGGCATATGTTCTGTAACTAGCTCACACCGTTTAGACTCTTTTCCATCTTTCAACTGGTATGCAACTAATTTATATTTATCAAACTCAACTAAATTATGTCCTATTGCACCTTCAATTTTCTCATGGATGCAACTTTTCAATTTAGGTAATCCGTCACATGTACCACAACTTCCATCTAAACAATCTTGACTATAAAAAATTGTCCAACTGTTTTTTCACAAAATATCATAGGAATGAAATCCCTAGAAGATATTGGTGGAACTTGAACACCACATTCTGATAACATAGTTTTAGAATGAAAAATAGAATGAATACATAAAAATTTAGCATAATGCATCACAAATTCAACATGTTGCCTACAACAAGTGGTGCAAGCGTGGTTGATTTTCACATAGAATGGTTTCAACATTTCAAAAAAATGTTGACTAATTTTAATTTCCAGATGCTCTTGTTCAAACTTACGAAAAAATTGAGTCTGAGTCATATCTAAGAAATGCTTTGGATGTGGTTTCCGATTAGTAGAACCAACTCTCTATTTTACAACATCTCTTGTATTAGGTGAAACTCTAGTGTTATCATGCCAAAATTGAATAATAACTTCTCTTATAGCATCATAATTATATTTGTCCTTATGCAGTGCTCTAGCAGAAAATGCCCAAAAATCGGTGTTATTGAGTGATTGAAGGATATTACGTCTTTCAATTGCTTTCATTAGATTTTTTCGATTAACTTGCAACATTCGACTTGTTTACATAATCAAACGTTGTTTTTTATTGATTCACTTACAACACTAGTAGCAAGTACACGACGCACAATATTACTATCCCTAGTGCATCTCTTGACACCAACAGTGTGATATGCATCATGAAGGTTTTCAACAATTGTAGAGGTTTGACCACATATATTAGATGTTGTCAATCCTAAGGTGTTTAATGTAGGTCTCATTTTAATCAATTTCATCAAACTAACCAACAACTGACATCTTTGGGAATCATTTAAAATTTCAAAATGATTATCCCAAATTTCAGTGGCTTTTCTTCTGATTTGCCATTCAAAAAGTTTGTCACACATTGGTTTCAAAATGTTTTCATCAATTTCAATAAAATAATTAGGTTTCTTACGGAAAATTCTAAGAGGTGTTTTTGTCAAATTTTTCTTGTCTACAGTTTCAACCTGAATTTCCTTATTCACATTTTCATTGTCTCCTTCAATTTCAAAATTTGCTACATCACGAGTATTTAATTCTTCTTCAACATTTACAGTAAAAACATCTTCATCACGAGTATTTAATTCAACTTCAACATTGACAGTAGAAACATTATCTGGTTCCTCATTGCTTACAATAGTAGGGGTTGAAGATGAACCTCTTCTTGATTCATGAAGATTTCACATTCACTCAGCATTTTGAAATTTGTTTGCCTCTAATTTGTTTGGTAATTTTTTACTTAATGACTTCCTTTTTTGACTTTGTTTCTTGTCTCCCATGATGTTTTACTTTTAGTGATAAGAAAAACGTGCACAAAATGACATAATTTCACAGTAATTTGTACGGTAAAGTCAAACAGCAAAAATCACATGGTAATTAGTGTTAACAGAGAACCAAATGTAGAAATGTCTAAATGAGTTTATTCATAATGAAGTGTGTATTAATACAGGAGAGAATTTAGTTAGGAGGTAACCACCTGTAACTGATAGGTTGGTTATATATAACTAAGATAAATAATGTATTAATTATGCCAACATTCCCCCCCTTAATACATTGTTTTTACAAATCTACCCCAGATTCATCATCTTGTTATGTCGCAACATGTCCTATCTGCTTCTTATAACAAGGACTTTGTCTAGATTTTCTTGAATCTCTACGATAGATGTGCTCACATTTGTAAAAAAAATAGATGAAGAAGTGAGCTCGAAAGCTCGTGTGGTGCACCACAGATGTGCCCGAGGGCATTTAATCTCACGTTTGTTATCTAGATCGACACAACTCTTCTCCGTCTATATGTCGAACAAGACTCAGTCCATTATGTCCTTGAATTGCAATTTTTGGAGACTGGAAAAGAGTAGATACCGACGCTCTTATGGGCTTGAATTCGGCTCTCTCAAATGCGACACGTCTGTATGGTTGCTTGCAATGTTGCTAACATCTTTGGGCATGACTTTCATGTTCTCAAACTGTTGCATGGGATCATAGGCTGGTTATTCGCGTCTATCCTCGATAGCAAATTTGATGAATGAATGAAGGGGCTTAATCTCGTTTTGTTCTGATTTGATTCAAACAAATTCCACATGTCTCTTGATCTTTTGCATGATGTACTTGTTAATGTATTGCTTGGTCTGCGAACCACAGTTGAGAAGATGTTGGGGGAAGAAGTATACCAACACATACCTGGGCTTTCGGTGGTCGATGCCACTCATGCCAGACTCCACACAGTGTTGATAAGTTGGTCAGTGGTCATTGCCACATGCTCTCTTCTCCCTCTTTGGTGATGCATTCTCCTTTTAAATTCTTTGACTATGGGCATGTCTTCATCTCATGGATTATTGAAAATCAGATTCGATGGTGACCATAATAGCCACATCTCGCTGGATTAGGACTTGATCCTCTGCCAAGCAAATCTCCACGCTCCCGCTACATATTTCTTCCTCCAAGCTAAACAAGCAGAATAGTCTATAATAGATGTTCACTCATAATTTGTACGGTAAATGGGTCTCTATCAGCTAAAAATCTTGATGGTAACAACAGAACACTTATCCATTGTGTATAAGGTATGATTTATGAACTGAGACGTGTGTCTTTAGCAAACCGTGCTCACAGTTCTATAAAGCACGATCACGGTTCTATCTGTAGGTCATAACAATCTCAGACAACTAAGGCGACGCAAGGGATCTTTGTTTTTCCCCAAGACAAAGCTATGGATAACGAGTGCATTATGGGAAGTGTAAAACTGGTCAAAAAACTTTCCGGATCTAATTCTCTAATGCCTGACAGACTCTACACCATACGGGTGAAAAACTAATTTCACACATTCCCTCACAAAAATGTGTGCCACTCACGTCCAGGGGATCGATCTGCTTAGCTTCGTAGCAGACTATTGATTGCTAAAGTGAATGGAAATGCTACAGATAAATATCAAGTCTGCCAATAATTTTTTACTAATGCCAATGCTGAGCAGTGACTTAAGACATTTTTTCACCAGTGCAGGGAGAGTAGCAACACCAGATCTAAAACAGGTCTTAAGACTGCAAATTTTGTTTTGCTTAGTCAAAATAGTGATCGTGTTTTATTCCTCCATGCTCTTGCACCAAATTTTTTTATCCTCCATGCTACTCTAGTGTGCTACTCCCACTTCCACGCTCTAATCCCACTGTTAGCAGAGAACTGGATGTAGAAATGTGTGAATGAGTTTATTCACAATGAAGTGTGTATTAATACAGGAGAGAATTCAGTTAGGAGGTAACCACCTATAACTGATAGGTCGGTTAAATATATACTAAGATAAACATATGTATTAATTATTCCAACAATTAGAACATTGGGATGTGTGTAAATATGATTCACAAACTGCGATTGCACTTTATAAACTAAGCTCACGGTTTATAAAGCGCGATCATTTTTCTTGTTTTAAAACCCATGATCACAGTTTGTAAACCACGCTTGCAGTTCTATGGTGTATCATCGAATCTGACCGGAAAGCGCTCTGTTTTTTAAATCTTTGTTTTGCCCCAACCAAAGCTCTGGAAGGTCACGATGAAGTGTAAAAGGTCAAAAAACTTCAAATTTTCTCTTCCAAAGACTTGAACCATATTGCTGAAAAACTCAAAACATTTCACAAAAATGGTGTCATTGCGTAGGGGAGACTGTTAACTTCGTAAAAATAATGATTTTAAAGTGAATAGAATAAGATAAATATCATTTTACAATTTTTTACTAACAATAGGTCTTCAAGACATTTTTTCCTGCGAATGTTCATGTCTACGTTTAAGAATGCAACTTTTGTTTCGCGCATCAAAATGTGATATAACTTATACCATCCCAAGTGTGGAGAAATTCTATAAACGTTAAAAAATATATATATTTGATTTCAATATTTTTTGATACTAGTTATGGTGGGAAAACGGAAAGCCCTCTGTTTTTTAAATCTTTTCAGACCACTTTCATGGAAAAAATCATAAAAAAATATTGCTCAAAAATATACAAAATAAAATCCATCCCAGGATAGACAACTAGATCTAACTTTTCACCAAATGAAAAAAAAAATAACAAGATTTGGTCATCCAAATCGCGGGCAAATGGACTACAATCTTATAGGTTTAAAAAAAAACAAAAACCAAGTCATATAATTTTAAGTGTTTAATATAGCTAAACTTGTCCATTTTTTAAAAAAAATTAGTAGTTTAGAAACTAGATTCTCGGATGCTACGATTCATATTTATATATATTTATATATATCTAAATTTTTCTAATTTTTAGTGTGTATATTACTAATAATCCCTGCAAGTTGAGATTTTATTGTTTTTTGCAATATGACGTCCACTTATGACCCCTTTTTTGTCCACCAACTTGCTGCACTTACCCAATCATCAAACCAAGAAGAAGTAAACACATACATAATTATTCTAAAGATCTAGGACTAATCGTCCTACTCTTATATCTATAAGGAGTTATGATTGCTAGCATGTGTATAGATGCATACCATTTATATGTGTGTTTCCCATAAGGAATGTAACTCATATTTCCTTTTTTGAGTAACTAGGTACATTACTCATAGTGAGTATTGTATCCTTACACTTGATATATTGAAAGATCGACTTACGCAGTGAATGCAATTCCTTAAAATGAATTTCTGTAGGAGAATTTTATCTTTCTTCTTTTACACAATGGAGGTGGTGATAAGTAAATGTGGTTAAATGAAACCTTTTAAATGTGCATACACAATTGCATGCATACCATGATTGTTTCTTATTTTCTTTGTGTTTGTATTATGTCATGTGTCATGTGATTTGATTTGACTACAAAAAATAACTATTTTGCACATTCAAATTGATTGTACGTTCTCATTAACATGTTCTTTTAAATATTTCAAACTAAACAATGCTAAAAATTGAAAAAAGTAAAAGAAATTCATCCAATCAAATTCATTAAAAAAATGTGTTTTTTTGTGTTAAATTCATTAAAAATATAGGGAATGACATATGTGGTATTTATTTTTGCTTTATTATCTTGTAAAATAAACATATTATCTTTAGCAACCCATTTAAACATAGGAGATTGATATGGGAAAATAAGAGAGGATCCTATTTGAGAAATATCTCCCATAATGGACCAAGAAACTAATGACTCTCCAAAATTGTTTTCATGGGAGATTGTGGTTTTCAGAAAGTGACACTTCAGAGGAGGAGAAAAATATTCACCAGATGAAGTATAGTGCATGTGAACATAGATAATTCCCTTGTCTTGACATTTCTTGAGATTCATATTTAATGGATAATAATCACTGTCGCAATGTCCATTAATGTCATGAAAGGTGCAAAAAACCAAAGTTTTCCTTGCTCAAGCCAACAAGGAGGATAATGAGCATTAGATGGTAAATTTATTAGGTGATTTTCCATTAAGATAAGACAAATATTATTTGGTCAATCTCAAGATTTATCAAAGCCAAGTGGTTTCTACATAGGAGTAATTGGAGGCCTCATGGGTGAATTTTGTCTAGTACTAGTATGATAGAAATTATTTCCTCTATGGAAGACCTTGAATAGAATTGTATGATGAATCAATAATAAAACTTGTATCAAATTCTTTAGTAAGGACAAAATCATCAATATGTGAAGAAAATGATTCTTTTGGATGAGAAAATTCTTGTTCCAAAGTAAGAAAGCGTAGAAAAAGATCATAAAAAGAATCATATGTATAATAAAACAACTTCCATTTTAGAGGATATATAAGGTTGTAGATTTAAAAAAATGAACTTCTAAATCTATAGAATGGTAAATTAATTATTATAGATATACTTTAAATCATAAGATATAACCAAAAATTGATTCATATTTTCCTTAATATAAGAAGGAAAAACAATTATAATTAATCTTAAGTCATTTATTATCAATGTTCAATGAATGATTAATGCATGTTCAAGCTCTAAAAATTACTCAAAGGTTCACTAGGGAGATAGTGAAGTCACTAATAATTGATGGGTGAAGCCACTAATAATTGATGCCTATAAGACTCCCAAAGAAGGCTTTTATTAACAACATATCGATATCAAAGGAGGCCATGCAAAGTATATAGCTTTTAAGATGCAAATAACAGTATCTAGTTCCAATAAAATAGTGAAACTTAGGCATAATGAAATACTAGAGAATACAAAATAAATTATCTCACACACAATTCGATTTTTGTATATAGTGTTAGAGTCAATCCAAACATTACAGGATTTTATTTATGATGATAAGGCATGAACTTCATGTTAGAAAGAACCTATGACATGCATCAACTACATAACATTCATAGAGAATTACCTCCCACTGTGTAATCCTTTTCATCTTTGCTTTTGTGAGGTAATGAAAGGTGAGGACAAGTCCACATGAGATCCTCGTGTTTAAAAATGGCATTAGGAATTTGTAAAGAGGTTATTTACTCGCAATACGATGGAAACGCTTTCACTATATCGTCTATGTGAGCGTATAGAATAAAATTGATCATGGACTTTTATACCTGATAATGATAACTGTTGACCAAAATTTGTAGATCATTATGTGGTTTGAATTAATCCTGAAACCATTGGCATAGTTTATGCACTGACTCGGTCTTTTGACTCTCCGTTAACCCATTAGCTCTACATATTGGAAGAAATTGATCAATAGTACATGGGTTTACAGATTTGTGGCGCTTCAACATGAAAAACTCCATTGGTGTTTTTTTCTCACTTAATTATCTTCCAGTATAAGAACCCTGTTTCACCTGTGTGGGTAGGTTTTCCTGTTACTACTAGACAAACGAACTCCGATTTTTTCACCATTAATATTTTCTTCATATATTCTGGTTTTGAATGCACTGTGTTGCAGTGAAGGCAGTGGCGTTGTAATCATGGCCCAGACAGAGCCAATACATGACAACTCCGGTCAGATACATCACCAACAGAAATAATATGTTGTACTTTTTCTAAGAATGTGAGCTACTATACTATAATTTCAGTGCATTAAGTGTATATTTTCTGCATTGAATTGAAAAGTTTTTCTGTTATTATTGTCTATTTTCCTACATTCAAACTCACGGAACTGTTGTATTTACCTATGGCTATATTTCTTTACCTTCATAAAACTATACATTTATTGAGCCTTTTCATAATTTCTAATAACAAAAACATTCATTTTTCAATGTAATATCGTTTACGAATAATATCAATTTCTTTGAATTTCCAAAATGATTATGTTGGATTAGATTGAAGAGCTCAGAAATCTATTATACCTATTTATTTTTGAGGTCATTTTTATGCACTCTTTAAGTACTAGGAGAAGACAATGCCCTTATAACAAATGCTTGAAGTTCACTGTATAAATCTAAAACAAAAAAAAGTTCTTCATGAGTTAAGAAATCCTACCTATTTTCTTGGTCATCCCCTCTTCCCTGTCTATAAATTTTGTTTAAAAAATCAGTATGTTTCTTCAATTCATCTTAGAATTGTTTCTGCTACTCTAAAAATACTTAATCAAAAAATCAATAATATAGTTGATTGGCTGGGCTCGCACTGATATATAAACCTCAATTTATCATGATCTTTAGACCAATAGAGGTGATGCATAATGGAAATCAGGGTTGGATTTTGTAAAGCGTTTAAACGTTTTTAGTCATTTTAGACGTCAAAATATAGTCACTTTTAAAATATGACCGTCATAATTAACAGGAAAAATTATAATTTAAATGTCAAAATGACATGTATATTACAAATTTAACCACACACACACACACACACACATATATATAGAGAAAGTTAGTAAATTAAATATTATAATATATACTTTTTAAAATTCATGAAAAATATAATATAAATAAAAATAGAAATTTTGAAATATATAGAAATAAAAAAATAGAATCTTGCTATCTTTTTAAAGAAATATGAAATAAAAACTAGAAATTATTAGAATCTTACCATCCATGGTTCCATTGATTTTTCTCACCGCAATTACAAAAAATCAAAATGTAATTTAGAAGAAAAAATTAAAATATGTCTTTTAATCTAGTTTTCCCTCACGAGTCCTCTCTATTAACTGCAGAATTAATCTCTAAAGTTTTACAAATTTTTCAAGTCCTTTCTCTAGCAGATTACATACCATGAAACATGATTTTGGCTTCACGCTAGGGCGAACTACTTTACACTGCAGGTAAACTTGTTATCTATTACGAGTCCATTACATTTATGAAGATTTCATTAAAACTGTGATGAAATTCTCTTTTTGTAATTGTTTTAAAAATTAAAGTTATTAAATTCCCAACAATTAAATATTACTTTTCTGTGGGCCCTTCTCACTTTTTTGTTCATTCATTTTTATCATGATTTACATTAGAATGATTTTCATTTTTATATACAAAATTTGTGGTGCATTATTATAAATAAATTAACATTTAAATTGATGTTTTACTTCACATGATGTTTATATTGTGTTAAATATCTAGAAATATTATGCATTTGATTTTATATTATTTATTTCAATTTCATTTTAGAATTTCATTTAAATTTATTTTTTCAATCTCATGGATGTAAAATTGTACTCAATTTTTCGTATTTTGTAATAGTTATTATAAAAATAAATTTGATGTGCATATTGTATTTTGAACGTCAAATGACATCCATATAATTTTTTAGACCGTTAAATAATATTATTGTGACATGTAACTTTGACCATCAAAATCCAAAACTGATGGAAATTACCCTCTTTATTGATATAATGGTCAATTAGTTATGAAAATGATTATGTTTGCTTACTCAACCTTCCCCCCTCCTTTGTGGCTTAAAAAATCTATTATTTTTTGTAAAATTACTTCTAAATTCATACCTTACTACCCAAGTCAGATATGCCTCTTTAGTGCATCCTTATTTTCATAGAGACTTGATGTCATAATGGAAGAGACCTTCTTACTAATAAAGCGGTTTAAGGATGAAGAATGAGTATGTATAATTTCTTCATTGTAGCTTTGTAAATCTTGAAAAATAATCTTGCAAAATCAGTTTTAAAAACAAACCTAATAACTAAATTAGAAATGTCTCTTCAATATCTCTTGGAATTACTTCTACCACTCTAAAAATCCTCACCCCTCATCGTCCCAAGCTATATGCTAACATGCACTTTTTAAAAATAAAATACAATTAAATTGTCTTACTTAATTAACACTCATCTAATATCAATGTACAAGTATTTGCTCCAAATTTAAAATGGTGGGAGACTCTAAATTGATCCAAGGAAGGGCAGGAAATGAGTTAAAAAAAAAGTGATTAATATTTGTAAGATAAAGAGACTAAGAAAAGTTTGGAGCTTTAGTATAGAAGTTGGAATTAAGCCAATTTTGTCACCAGATATTTAGAAAAATTGTGTTGCATGTGATGTGTAACTAGTAAACATATTTGAAACATTTTTATATGAGAAAATACAAAGAGTTATCAATATTAATTTCTATAAAAAAAATTAGTTTTTCATGATTTTATATATTAGTGTTCTAAATTTTATCGTATTTATATATCATGATTTCCTCATATTATATTCTCCAAGAGAGTTACTCTAGGGTATTCAAATAAATCTCAAATTTAAGGCAAGTCATTTTTATTATCTCACATTTTATATTATGTGCATAATCCCATATTGCTTGAATACCATTGTAAGTTATTCCTATCAACATAGTTAAACCTTGCTAGTATATATACATACACTTATCAATATGACTACGTGTGTTACATATATATGTAGTTATATTTATATGTTGGACTTAGTTTAAATCCTCAAACTAGAAGAGACTATGATATTTAATACATGCAAGTTTTCTATGGCTTAAAACACAAAACTGTAAACAACCATCAAATTTAGACATTGAATTTACATGTTTGGTAAACTACTACTAATGTCTTAACAAATTTTCAATCTTTGCTCGATGCAAGATAAAAATCAAGTCTAGGTATATAGGTGTCCCAACCATTATCTTTTAATGTAATGCCAAAAAAAATAGAAAAAGTAGGATGCTCTCCAAATTCTTAAATCCAAGTCTTGGCATGTGAGTGATTATGAAATATACTAGAATTTTTTGAACTATAACTTATCACTCTTTTGCAAAAGTAGTTGTCCTCTTATTCAATGTTCTAAGTGCACCGATCCATTTTTGTATTTACAAACATTTTGAATTCAAAACAGGACCGTATTCAAAAATATAACAAGGAAATCCATAAACCTCGTGTATATAGAAATCAATTGGAAAATTGGCCAACAAAAGGCAGTGGCTAGAAACATAATGCATAATAAACACAATGACTAATTTTATACCATATTCATTGATTGACAAAAAAATGAGGCTTATCAATGTTGGGGAGGATTTGGCACATGCCTTGTGTAATGAGAAAGAGATTGAGGAGGTTTACGACCTCTTGAATGACAATAATTTGGGGTACACCTTCCCCATCATAGAAATAAATAGCCTAGGTACAAGGGTTGTGGTGCGACTTCTAACATCCAAATTATTAGGCAGAGAAAGATGGACAAAGGATAATTTTTTTTGTATATCGCAAAAAAATGGTGTCAAGGACCAAGTATAATTTGTCCCATTATATTATTGAGGGTGTACCACAGGATGCAAAGCTTGCACATACCGATCCTATAATTAAATTATGATGGGGCGAAATAATTCTACTTTTAGTCTTCAATGAGATAGGTATCCCCAAATGTGATGAAACAAATGATTGGGTATATCCTCTGGAGAATGATTCCCTTGCCAAGTGATATAAGAAATTCATAGTACCCACTAATATCAATAATACCTATAAGACCAGGATTGACCACTTGTTAAAACAAGTGCAAGATGTATTTGACAAAGTAGTGGACCACATCTGACTCATGAAGATGTTTTCAAGGGAATAGATAAGATGTATTCTTCATTATTGTTCAAATTGACACCAAGATTCATAACAAGTTATTTCATCCAATCGGGACGACTAACTTGGCTAGGCAGCGTTAGCGACTCATCAAATTGACTCCCTCTAGCCCGAGTTTTTGTTTTTTGGTGAACAAATTCACTTGTATTTTGTTCAATTTTTTCAACATCACATTCTTTACTTGCTTGTGTGTTGAGTACAATCTCAACATCTTCGCTACACTTCTCACGAATTGGCACATCTAAATTATCTCTAGCTAGCCTTAAGATGTTTTCCATTACATGTGATTCATCTTGATTAGATTCAAATGTTTTGTTAGGTTCCATGTCCTCATCTACGAAATTTGGATTAAGAGTCATATAATTTTCCTCTTGAAACTTGCGTCAATATTTTCAGGGGTTTAAAGCCTTTTGGAAATCACTACTCCCCAATGTAGCTAATTCTTCCATGTTGAAACCTATCCCATGTTTCTCAAATATCCATTTACGCATCTCCTCTTTGAAATAAATTTTGATTAGAGCAAAGACACTGACGTTAAGTTGTTGTAGTTTGTGAGGTGTGTGATGGTAATGTAAGTAAATCTATCCCTTAACCCAGTGCCTCTTGAATTGTTCGTAAAGCCACACGAGAACCATGACCATCAAAAATTAGTAAATGTGTGTTAGTTCTAGACACACCACCAGGTACACATGCTGCAAAAATGATATAACCATTTCATGAATAGCTCCTTTTTCATCCATATTGCATGAGGTTGTGCTACCATGCAAGCACCAGGCCCATTACTTGCTATGTAAATTTACAATTGTTTCTTCCCTTTGAAAAGATAGAAACCGGTGATGATTTTTCCAACAACATTGACACAACATAATATGGTTATCCATTCTCTATTTTTTAGGATTATGTATGGGACACTTATACTTCCTATTCTAGCAAGCCCTCATATACCATAATTTCTTCCTACTTGTAATCCAATTTCATCACAATTCCATATTTTGCTTGGCCCATACGGGTTAGCTTTATAAACAGAGGACAAATTCATATAGAAATAATTAACAATAGATGGCCTTAAACTTTTCCTCCTCATACCCCCATTCAATCATAGTTGATCGAAGTTGGAGAGAAATTTTTTATAACATTATATAGTGTTGTGGGATTATGTGGATGTACTTAAATCATGTAAATTAAGTATATTCACTATTTCTATGCTATGTTTGAATTTGGAAAAAATAAATTATGAAAGCACAATGGAGAAGGGAATATTTGTAAATGTTGTAGTTACACGTGCTCTGGTAGATATTTATGTAAAATGTGGAAGGATGCGTAACACACATGTATGAATTGCTCAACAAAATTATTGAAAGAAATGTGATATCATGGAATGCAATGATTACAGGAAATGCATAAAATGTGTTTTTTGAAAAGGAGTTAACAACTTTCAAGTATATGCAACTGGAAAAGTGGATTATTATCAGATGATATTTTTACTTATCCCTCATATCCATGTATAAAAAATTTGGAAGATTACAAAAGGCATGCATGTGGAGTTTTTGAGAAAATGGATGAAGAAAATGTAGTCTCGTAGAATGCAATGATGCATAAACATGGACAATATGGGTTTTCTAAAAAAATATTGTAGATTCTTCAACAAAAAACAACAAATAAAAAGCAAATGTCTAACCGAGTTAGTTTATTTTTTTCATCATTCTACTAACTTATACCGAAATGGGATATTTAGAATCAGGTATGGATATCCATCAAAGAATTATTGAAAACATTTTTTTCTTAGATACCATAGTTGTGTCTGGCCTTATATACATATATGTAAAATTTGAAAGAATACAAAAGATATGAATATTGTTTGACAAAATTTCTCAACTAAAAATTTGTCTCATGGATTGCAATCATCGTAGGAAATGCAAAAAAATGGTTTCTAAACAAGGCTTTAAATATATTTGAAGAATGCCTCAAAAATATTTTATCTCGTTGCTCGATATATACAAAATGCGCTTAAATAAAATACTTAGAGTGTTTAATTAAATATAATTGGAAGGTATGAATCCAAACTTGAAACATTTTCCCCCACCCTCCCATCTTGTGCCACTTTTGGAGCTTTGGAATCGGGCATGGAGATCCATAAAAAATAATTGAACTTAGTGGATTTTTTTCAAATGTTGTAGAAGTTGCAAATGCTCTTATAAGAATATAGGTAAAATGTCGAAACATACAGAAGACTAGCAATTTTCTTAACAAAATGAATAATAAAAATGTATTCTTATGGACAATGATGCTTGTAGGATATGCACCGTATGGATATAATAAGCATGCATTCAAACTCTTTGAAGTAATTAACCACTATGGATTTTATCTTGACCATGGAGGATTTATTTTTGTTTTATTTCCATGCAACCTTAAAGGAGTACTGGGTAAGGAACGTAAATAGTTCAATAACATGAGTGATTTTTAGTGCATTATGGTTATAATGGATTATTATGTGTGTATGGTTGACCTTCTTGGCTATGCTAGCTATCTTTAGTAAGCTTGAAACTTTATCATTAAAATACCAATAAAATCCAATGTGGTTGTGTGGATGTGTTATATGCTAGGTTGTAGAGGAGTGATAACACTGAACTATACGGTTTTGGTTTGAAAATATGGAGTGGAGGTAGAAGACTAGGAAATTTAGAAGAAGAGGAAGATGCTCGAAGGAAATGAATAGTTTCTTAGTCAATAGGAAAAATGAGAGTAAAAAATTGGAATGGGAGTGAAATATAGAATTGGAGCGTCACCACATGTTATATTTTGTATTGAATTTCTCCTAATTGGTGTGATAACACCCAAAAAGGTAGAAGTTATTCAAACATGGAAGTTGTACTTTAAATTATGAATTGTTGGTCAACCACATGCTAGATTTACAATTGAGGCAACCTATTTCACAAAAAGCATTGGGCCCTTCAAACTTTATCCTCAAAAGGAAAAGGAAATTTAGATATTGACATGTTTCAATAAGGAGATACTTAAACATTGACATCTTGATCCCTTTTAATATACTTTACAACTCACGTGCATTCGCTAGTTTTAAAGTTTTCTATTACACCTAATACTAGGATTGTGTATAAGATGCAGTGCAATTGTGTCCTTTAGCACATGTGTGAATATTAATATTCAAATATAGAAGCACAAATAAGTATACAAGTTTATAAATAATTTTTTGGCTAGGGTGCATGGTTTTCTAACAACTATTTGACCAAATAATGGTTAAATTTGACAACTATTTAAACATATATAAATATATATTAAAATAGTTAAATAAACATATAATTGCCTTTTATATATTTTATTAGTAGTTTATAAACAATCCTTTAATTTTGGAAAGACAATATTGGAAAATTACTCTCACCTAGAACTTGTATAACGATTATATGTGGCTATCAAATTCAACCCCTGGCTATTGAATACTTGTGCTTCTCATGTAACCTACGAAAACATAATATTTGTGTTTTATAACATCACCCATTCTAACATTGGATGCCTTTCTTCCATTCATACCATCCCCAAATAGGTCTCAGTTTTACATCCATTCGGTCACGAAAGATGTAATTCACAATTGCTATAAAGGGAGAGCTAATAAAAAAGTGGGTGTGTTGAAATTTAAAAATAAAATAGTTTAGCTAAACGAAATATAATTTTTCAGTTGAATGAGTAGCGATATATAGGCATGTGGGATGTTTTTAAATAGGCTGGGACCAGGTCGGGATATTTTAATTTTTTCAAAAAATTTGGTGAAGGATAGATAATCTTTTCAATCAACTATGTTAACAAGAGTAGTCGGATAGACAAATATTAGCTTTATAACGTTTTTTTTTGTTTTCCAAAGATTTTTTAATTTATTTTTCACAAATATTTTTTTTAAATGTCAAATACAATTCCCAGAAACAAGAAAAATTGAAATATATTCCACTTCGTACGGTTTTCTGAGAATGAAAATGAAGAAGCCGCATGAGAAATTCGATTATACAAACCACAACAACAACACGATACAAGGGATTCAGGACCAAATGTAAGGCTGTACCAGTTGGGATTGAGAAGAACTATTTCAGTTTCATGTCCTAGGAAGAGGAGAAATGCTTGGAGGCGGGGGTCAAATTTGACAGTCACCTATCTCTTAAGAATTTTTTTGGTGATGGTTTTTAAACTAGTATCACCTTACATTTATTTATTTATTTTGATTGAAAAGCACACTTTTATATTGATGACAAGGATGTACAATGTTAATCATACAAAACAATAAGAATGCAAAATTTCCATCAAATTGAGCCAAAGAGGTCTCGATATAGGCCAAGTCACCTCAAAGTGCCACTAAGAAAAACCACATAGTGCAAACTTCAATTAAAATAAGGAGAACAAAAATAACAATCAGCAACAACAAACATGGCGGCAGGGGGCGGAGGAGGCGGACTATCGGACTTTTTGCCCCAACCCGAACCAGATGGGTGAGCCTCGTCGGAGACAGGGTCTCACCCATCCCAACCAGAGTCCTTCTGCTCAGCGTCAATACCATCATCATGCATGTGAGGAGTAATGGCCAAATCCAGCCGAGGGAATTTCCCTTGAGAAATGTCAAGTCAACCAAAGTCATCAAAAGGAGCAGACGAAGCAAAGTCGGCCTTGACTGAGGGGATCTCTGTCATGGTGAAGATGGGGACCTCCCCAACCACGAGTAGGAGCCGGAGGAGGCGAACAGTGTTGCCGAGGTGCTGAGTGGCGGTGTGGAGACGCATCCGGGGGCACCCAATTGATGACACGGGGCGGCGGACTCCAATGGTCGAGGAGGTGTTGGAGATGCTCCACCTCCAAGAAAACTTTTTCAGCTTGGTTTTGAAAATTAAAGCATATCATTAGACATCACAACCATCTTATTACTAACAGAGAAATCATAGTCCAAAAAAACATTATTAAAAATAACATTGTTTCTGTCTTTCTATAAATGGAACAAAATTTCAGTTCTGCAAATGTGTCAAATTTTGTTATAAACTGCAGGTAACATGGCCAAATCCCCCAAAAGAACCACTTTCCAAGTGAAGAACTCGGGAAAAAAGGGTTGAAAAAGGGTGTCAATCCATCTCCAAGTCCTCTGAGCATGGGGACAAAACCAAAAATGTGCTTGATAGATTTTGGATGGTTACAACACAAACAAACGGGGTTAAGTTCAAAATGTTTGAGATGGGAACCAATGGAGAAACCTTGGTGAAGAAGACACCAGAGGAAATGAGATTTTTTAGGCTCACCAATGGCCAACCAAACCCTCTGAAATCGACAGGACCACATCAAAGCCGAGGAGGAAAGAGACCAATGTCTAGTAAGTATGTCACTATCATCAGAATGAGGAGCCAATAGAGAATAACCAAGAGAGGGTTTATATCTGTAAAAAGGGGTAGCAATAGGCCAATTCCAATCATGCCACCAAGGAAGTCCATAGGTAAGTCCTATCTTGTGAAAATAATATTCAAGAATGCATGTAATTAATTGTTGGATAGGAGCAACATCATTAGGAAGAAGGTGGAATTTTAAAGCCAAAGTCTCCCAAGAAAGCCAAGAACAATAGTTCTTACATTATAAATCTCCAAAACATTTAATCCCCTTTTTGAAAAAATAGAGGGATTTAGCCCAAGGAGCCAAAGCCAACAAGGAATCACAATAAGAAAAGAGAGATGACCACCAAAGAGAGAATGAATTGATGGAAATGGTAGATTTTATACCATTTCCAACCCAGATACGGTGTGGTATGAGAGATTCCCATGCCTTCCAAATACTCTACAAAATAAAAGTTTCCTTAATCTTAACTGGCATAGGACGGAGAAGGAGAGATTGGAAGTTAAGCTTATGTGCCTAAAGGAACACCCTGACAAATATCATGTCGAAGGAAAATTTTCCAAGCTTCATTCCCTTCCAAACTATGCAAGATCCATTTAGCACTAAGATCCCACCCCTAGTGTTTGACATCAATTAAGCCCAGATCACCATTTTTTTTAAGCATACAACAAATTTCCCAAGTAAGCAGGTTTTTCAGGTGTAAGGAATGAAAAGTCAAAATGTGAACCTAGATTTCTCTGGATGATTTTAGGAGTCCTGTAAGGAATTAGCATGAAAATAATTAGGAAATGGAAATCTTGAATAATCCTCTACATGGTGTTAGCATCAAATTTTATCTAATATCTAATGGGTTTTTGATACAATTCAAACTTTGTAGGTGTACCTCATTGTCCTAGTCAAAAACAGGTCATTTTTTTATATTTTAAGGAATACATAAGGTATTACACATATTCCATTGGTTTTAGCATGGTATTTGGATTAAAATTCATATAAAAATTCATTTCAATTCCATCTGGATCCCTCAAGGTGAAGATTTCATGTTCTTGTGTTATTTCATGTAAGTTAGGGGTAAGTGCACGAAGTTGGGGGGCCAAAAAGTGGACAATAATTTGAAAAAAATCAAAACGCGTACGCGTTTTGTAAAACACACTCTCGTTTAATTTTGTTTGTCTCGGGAATCACCAAATCATAATGTGTACACGTTACATAATGCGTATGCGTTACATAATGCATACGCGTTACATAACGTGTACATATTATGCCTACTATAAACTAAAAAAAGAGGCCCGAGCCTCTATCATTTTACCTCCCTCAAACATGAGTTTTAGAGCTTAACCGTGCCCTCACATTTTTTCATTCAGCTAGATCTCAAGCTCAAAGGATCAGTTTCTGGATCGCCAGGAAGATCTGAATCGACGATGGCGCCACAGAGAAGAGGTAAGCACAATTATTTTCTCAAAATTGCATTGAAATATGATAATTATAGATTAAAATTTGAATTGAATACATATTTTTTATTGTTACAGTTAGAGGTCGAGGGAATCAACCACAACCAAACCCTGTTATTCCTATCATCCCTCTCGACACTCCCACAATTACTCAACATCCCTCGGGTAGTCAAGAAGATTTAGTAGCCCAAATAGTTGAAAACAAAATTGAAATTGAGGATTTAATCAAAACAATGAGGGATGCACAATCTACAAACCCCCACCGTGCCTCTCTTGCAAACACATTTAGAGGCATTACTTGTTCAAATTGACATGGCAACAGGGACAAATTTATCGTTGGAAAACTTACAGAGAGGGTTGTAGGGTTTATTATTCCAACAAATTGTCATATGTGGATGTAAAGAAAAAAGAAATTTCAAAAGAACTCATATGCGCCTTATTCACAGACCCCCGCACTAATTTTCCTATTCTGTTGACATGTAAATGATTTCCCATCCATTAGTGCAATAATAATTTGATTAAAAATAATTTTTGGGACCGATGGTGGATGGTGTTTGATTTTCCACCTTGTAATAACAACCAAGGTGCCACTATACTTTTTGAGGAAACTCTATTGCGAGTTTATCCTCAACGAGATCCCAAATTATTTTGATTTCCGAGATTTCTAGGGCCAAGGAAAAGGATATCTGCACAGGATCGACCAGGTGCACAGTGTGCACCTATTCAGCAGGGTAGATTCCCCACACAGAAGCCCCCTCACCCTGAGATTGTCCCTCAAGTAGTGAAGGAGACAGTAGAGATTGATACACTCCACGCACTTCAGGGGCTATCTGCGACCCTTGTTCGACATACGAGGGAGATTTTTGAGCCAGATGCTCAGTGGAGGTACACAAAGTATTCCCTCAGGGAGTACTAGCATGAGGCCACATATTTTGCTCATCATGTGGTAGCATATGTTTGGGGCCCAAGGAGGACGATAATTTCATGCGTACTAATTTTGGTGCACTTGGTGCTAGGGGTGAACACGATAATGTCACTATGTCAGATGTCCTTTTGAGTGAGACATTTGGATTACATTCATCTGGCGTCACCTTCGCAGGTAAATTTGTTATGTTTTGTTATGTGTGTTACAAAAACTTTGGAGTACCTGATTTACTTATATATGTTAAATTTTTGAAATAATTGTATTTGTACATGTACATGCATTTATATTATAGCACGCTGGGAGGCGCATCTTCATCTTGACCACAGGCGGAGAGCACCATGCATACACATACATTCACAGAGGTAATTTAGAATGTTAATTATGTAAAATTTTCACATACATGTGTGTGTGTGTGTGTCTATATATATATATATATATATATATATATATATATATATATATATATATATATATATATATATATATATATATTAGTTTTGAAGTAAAATATATGTATGTTCTTGTATGTCCATCTAACTCACGTGATATACATGTTTGATAAAGATGTTGACTTCACTAGACACCCCACCATCTCTGTGACAAGTAGATAAAGGTGTTGCTGCTACGATTTCATCTGTGCAGTAACTCACTGAGGTATTCAAACAACACGTAAATTTTGTTAAATTTCTCATGTAATTCATATTATGTTAAATTACATGTTAGTAATGTATTTCATTTTAGAATTATTAAATTATGTTAATAATGTCCTTCATTGTGTATATGCAGGAGTTACCTGTGCGATAGGTAGCAACCCTGTTCATTTGATTCACAGGCATGGCGGGGTAAAAACAATAGTTCTATATTGATAAAATTATTTAAAATATTGTCATTAAGTAGATACATGTACTTAGCTCTATTTTCACTAATTCTGATGTTAGATTTTCTGATCTTATGTGTATGTAGGGAACTTCAACCCCCTCCATTTTGACTTCGAGGGCACGGACTCCTCCATCTCGTCGTCTTCGTACCCCCGTTCGTACTGCAGGAGCTCCCGATGACTCATCTGAGCGTGAGATGCAAATTTGGCGTGATCGACAACTTGCGGTAAGTTTGTGTATTTATGTAAATACTTTCATTCTAGCATGGTCTTAAATACATGTTGAAAACATATATAAATTAAGTTTTGACAAAAAAAACATTGTTTGCATTTACAGGATCATCTACAGGTGAGTATTCAGCGGAAGAGGACTTGAAGCATGGGCTCAGATGATCCAAAGTCATCTCATGGATCTCCATCTTCATCTAAGGGAGGGCCTTCTTCGAGCAAGGCCAAGAGAGGGATATATTTTTGATGAGTAGGAAATATATATGTCTTACATGACATTTTTTTGTATGCCTATGTGCATGACATTGTATGTACGCCTATATGGCATTTGAACTTGATGGTATATGACCTATTTGGGAATTTTTGTATTTATTATGCACATTAAAATACTATTTGGAACTTGATAATTTTGTATGAGACCTTACATTTCTGAGATTATTTTTGCATGAATCTAATATGATGTGCACTTGACAATATTTAAGACATTATGGATTATTTTTTCATTTATTGGTGATGTACATGTACTAGCATTTTTAATGTATAATATGCATCAAACTTTGGAAATCAATATTTATATAATGTATGTATATAAAGAGTTACCTAATCTGAGTAATTATTCATTCAATTTATCAATGTGTATATGTGTATTTACCTTACTTGTGCTTCTTCTTGCTCATGGTATCTTTGTACTGGTTCCTATCTTATCATGCACTTACTACATTCTTCTATGCTTCGTAGTCTTCTCCCTTGTTAAAACACCTGACAATCGTCACAATTTGATGCCTTTCATCTGTTGATATTTTGAGAATGTCTCTCCATATACATTACTCCAATGCTTGAGAATGTCTCCAGATGCAATGACATTCTGATTCAGACACTCAATGATTCTTGATTGTCTAATCCTGTCCAATTCGTGTTATTACCTTTAAATCTGTAGGCATTTCAAGTTATTTGGAAATCACATCACACCCTTCACTAGGCTTGATGACTACCCCTATCCTTTTTAAGGTGCTTTTGAAAGCATCCATAGGGTTTATCATAACATAAATTATCAATGAATGGAAGGTCACTAAGCCGTAGGCCAGCTGACTCCCATCTAGAACTAAACAAGAAATATTTACTAGGTGATTGATAACTCCCGTGTGTTCTTAGACATACCCCTATCAAATTCATTCTTAAGCCAATCTAGTCATTCAGGGCTCTTAAGCGACTACGCCCAGATGAGGTACCCGAAAGCACAAGGAGATCGTAGGGAATTAACAACAAACCCTCCACTAGATTCACCAGGCCACTCCAGACATGTTATCGTAGTTGGTTCGGTCCCATGAGATTCCGTTTGTAAACTACAGCATCTGACAACCCTACACTGACTCAGACTACACTATTTCGTGCGTTTGTAAAACAATATCACATCGAGAGAACCGGATGGAGAAGGAGAAAACTACGAGAGGATTTCGTAGAGGGCCCTGACATGGAGGTCTTGGATCTGACGAGACATCTCTAGGTGCCACGGAGTTCCAAGAAATCACCCGTCGAAGATATGGCGTGATTGGGCCTCATGGCTCTTAAGCGACTACGCCCAGACGGGGTAGCCTGAAAGCATGAGGAGCGTAGGGAACAAAAATGAAGCCTCCACTAGCATTCACCTAAGCCACCCTGACATGTTGGCGTAGTTGGTTCGGTCCCACGAGCTTCCGTTTGTAAACTACAGCGTCTGACAACCCTACACTGACTCAAACTGCACTATTTCATGTGTTTGCAAACAATAGCACAAGCGAGAGAACCAGATGGAGATGAAGAAAATTGCATAGGAGGATTTCATAGAGGGCCCCGACATAAAGGTCTTAGATCTATACGAGATGTCTCTCGGTTCCACAGAGTCTGAGAAATCACCCATCGAAGATATGGCATGTGATTGGGCCTCAACGATCTTAAGGGACTACGACTCGGATGAGGTAGCCTAAAAGCATGAGGAGTCATAGGGAACCAAAATGAATGCCTCCACTAGTGTTCACCAAGAAACCCCAACGTGTTGACGTAGTTGGTTTGGTCCCATGAGCTTCTGTTTGCAAACTACAACCTCTAGCATCCCTACACTGACTCAGACTACACTATTTCGAGCATTTGCAAACAATAGGACAATGAGAGAACCAAATGGATATGGTGAAAACCGTGAGAATATTTTGTAGAGGGCCTTGAAATGGATGTTTTGGATCTGATGAGATGTCTCTAGGTGCCACGGAGTCTAAGAAATCACTCATCGAAGATATGACGTGAATTGGCCTCAGGGCTCTTAAAGGACTATGCCCGGACGAGGTAGCCCGAAAGCACGGGCTACATAGGGAACCAAAAAAAAGCCTCCACTAGTGTTCACCAAGCCATACAGACGTGTTGGCTCGGATGGTTTGGTCCCACAAGCTACCATTTGCAAAATACAACATCTAGCAGCCTTACACTGACTCAGACTACACTATTTCATGCGTTTATGAACAATAGGATAGTGAGAGAACTAGATGGAGATGGAGAAAACCGCGAGAGAACTGGGGCCCTCTACGCTATGCTTTCTTTCGGGCTACCTTGTCCAGGTGTAGTCCCTTAAGAGCCCTGAGGCCAAAACAAGCTATATCTTCTATGGGTGATTTCTCGGACTCCATGGCACCTAGAGATGTCTCATTAGATTTGAGACCTACATGTCAGGGCCCTCTACAAAATCCTATCATGGTTTTCTCTATCTCCATCTGGTTCTCTCGTTGTGCTATTGTTTGCAAACACACAAAATAGTGCAATTTGAGTCAGTGTAAGGCTGCTAGAGGCTGTAGTTTGCGAATGGAAGCTCGTGGGACCAAACCAACTACGCTAACACGTCAAGGTGGCTAGGTGAATGATAGTGGAGGCTTTTTTTTGATTCCCTACGCTCCTCGTGATTTCGGGCTACCTCGTCCGGGTGTAGCTGCTTAAGAGCCCTAAGGCCCAATCACGCCATATCTTCGATGGGTGATTTCTTAGACTTTGTGGCACCTAGAGATGTCTTGTCAGATCCAAAACCTCCACGTAGGGGTAATCTATGAAATCCTCTTGTGGTTTTTTTCCATCTCCATTCGGTTCTCTCGCTATCCTATTGTTTGTAAAAGCATAAAATAGTGTAGTCTAAGTTAGTGTAAGGCTGCTAAATATTGTATTTTGTAAACGGTAGCTTGTGGGACTGAACCGTCTGAGCCAACACATCCAAATGGCTTGGTAAATGCTAGTGGAGGCTTTATTTTGGTTCCCTACGCTCCCCGTGCTTTCAAGCTACCTTGTTCGGGCATAGTCTCTTAAGAGCCCTGAGGCCCAATCATGCCATATCTTCGACGGGTGATTTCTTGGACTCCGTGGCACCTAGAGACATCTCATCAAATCTGAGACCTCCATGTTAGGGCCCTCTACGAAATCCTATCACGGTTTTCTATCTCCATCTGGCTCTCTCGCTGTGCTATTGTTTGTAATGCGTGTGAAATAATGCAGTTTGAGTCAATGTAGGGCTACCAGAGGCTGTATTTTGTGTTTTTTGGAGTTTACAAACGAAAAGCTAATGGGACCAAAC